>JABFPB010002076.1:0-21757 GCA_022817645.1 Ceratoteleas bidentatus
CAGAGCTTTTTCAGAGTTTTTCAGACTTTTTCAGAGATTTTGTCAGACTTTTTCAGAGATTTATTTCTACAAGGGTACTACAATAATATTATTTTAGCCGGACATATAACGTTCCTACAATATTAATATAATATTATTGAATATTAAAAAATATTGGAGACATATTTTTAGAATATTTTCAAAAATATTCTAAAATATTCCTAAAATATTTGTTAATATTATTAAATATTCTTCGCTGATAGGGATCGGTCTCGGGCGCCGGTGGCGCCCTCCGACGTAGTGTACTATTTTGTATGCAGCACTTCGCGCCGGCCTCTGTACAGGTTCAGTATCATGCCTGAAACAGAAAATTCCAAAAGAACTTTAAAATTTATACTTCAGCGCACTTAGGAGACCTAATTTCATATTAAAAAAATTGTTATAATAAAAAATTTCAAATTGAAAAAAAGTCACTTTTTGGGTTTTTTTCACTTTGTTCATAATTAGGTCTCCGAAATGGAGAAATCAGTAACGAACAGCGATCATAAAGTTGCAATCAATTTGAATGAAATTTCTTTTCTCTATGTGTTCCGGCGATTTTGAAAACACTACTTTTCAGGAGAATCGTTATCCTGGAAACCGGAAAATCACATTCTGGAAACTGGCGCGCATTTGCGCGCCGGTTTCTGAACGCAATTATGATGCATATAATTCGTTATGGTCGAATTCAGAAACTGGCGCGCAAACGCGCGTCAGTTTCCAAAATAGAGTCCCAGGCATTTGAACGGACGGGGAAATTGTGAACAGAACGTAATCTCAATTCTGAACCTAATAACACCTACAGCGCCACCTTCCTTCAAAATGTCTACTCACGCTACCCTCGTACTCTCTGCGCATGCGCACCGGATTGACGCGAATTCAGCCTATTGAGGCAAATCAAATGTTTCGTTTCACAGTCGCGCACTTAACCTAACTGCGCTCCCTGCACTCGCAGTTGTCAATAGACGTGGGTTCCGGGAAGAACAAGAAACGAACAGCAAAGGGTTTTTCCGGTGTCGCACCGGGTGACGCGAATATGACACGAAAGTGTGCGCTGTGCAAGGAGTCGAATTACAAAAATGTGTACAGTTTCTTCTCCGCGCCGAAGGATCCGGCGATGCGCAAGTGCTGGGAGGATGCGCTGTCGATGGACGTCACGGACGACACGTTCATTTGCAGCAAACACTTTCACCAGGAAGACATAATCACGCACTGGGTCAGCGGGCAGCCGCCGCACGTCATAACTGTAGGTGTTTCAGGGAAAAAGAAAAGATTACAGTATACATCCATAGGATAAACAAAAAGGATTTAATTGCAAGTTTGTACAATCAGCAGTTGAAACTGATTAATCAGTGGGGAATAATAATTAATTTGATTATTTGACCAGCAGTTGCAGTTGATCAGTTTGGGATTAATAATTAAAATTTCTATTGTTTATAATAGGAAGAGTTTCGATCAAAAATACAATTTTTTTACAAGTAACCAAACCATTAGGCATCAAATCCTTTCCTTCACTGCACAATCTTGACATACCTTTACAGTGTAATGGTTTTTGGTTGGGATAGAATCATCCCTAATATTCGGTATATATTTAAGGTTGTACAATTGCAAAGGAGTATATTTTTAGGGTTCAATAAATTAATCGTTCGGATAGCCTATTTGAATGAAAGCAAACGTTGTATTTTTGTATGATATTGGTGAACAAGGATAAAATAATTATTTTATCAACCCAATTTTCAAAAACTAAGAAAAAACAAAATTTTTTTAAATATTTTAATTTTTTTATATAGATACCAAATTTGTTATGAAAACTATTAAATAGGCAGTAGTGACTTTATAATCTACACAAATATTCTATTTTGTTAATATCTCTAAAACTAGCGACAGAAACTTATTCAGATTTCATACATATTTTTGCCATGATATAATTAATGACATATCCAATTGTCAAAAGATTCTTAATACTTTTTCTCCTGCAAATCTGCGATCTTCACTTTACATTAGTTAGTTCCCATAAGACTCCATGTATTTTTTGGTTACTTCAAACATTTATATCTCAACTTTTGAGATTTTGAGAATATAGATAAGTGGTATAAATATGCATTCACATAAATTTTCATGACGTAGTTAAAATTTATATCATTGCTACTCAGCATATCCTGCTATATTTATTTAGATTTTTGGTGAAATTTTAAATTTGATTGTTTTATAAGATTTACAATTTTACCTAAAAATTTAAAACCTATTTTACTCTTTGACAAATGATTGCTTGGACTCAGTTAAATGCTCTTTGTTTTTGTTTGAATTCTGAATTCTTGCATATTTTTCTAAACTTTTTTTTAATAGGGAGAAAAAATGTCTTTGAACCAACAATAAATATATAGAAGAAGACTTTTCTTTACAAAGCTTTTCTTCCAATTTTGCTCGGTTCTACTGTGAGCTTGTTCTTGCACACATATAATGTTGATCCAAAAGCAATACCCTGTTTTAGCTCAACTGAGATTACCATTCTTAAGTTTAGTGTATGATTGTTTTTGGTTCTTTAGTATAAGTTGGTTTCTTGTTTTCTTTAATAATTTCTTCTCTCAATTTTTTATAATACGTTTTCCAAGATTTTTTCTAACACGATTTCTGTAAATTTGCAGGTGTTATCATAATGTTTACACAGAATTTATATAAATCTGCCTTAAGACTTTATATAAGTCTTTTAACAAAAACTATTATATAACAATGTAACAAACACTATTCCATTTCTAGATAAAGTACAAAAAATGCAGATTAAGGCCAAACGCAGTTCCCATAATTGGTATTGAGTTCCAAAACAACATCCAAAACACCAACACAGAGGACGAAGACACATTCGAACTCAGAGTAAACCGCAATGTTTCCCAAATCACCCATGGCAACAGCGAGCAAAGCGAAAGTCATCGAACAAATTCACGTTACGAACTGTCATATTCCCAAGGGAAGAAAAAATGCAGAGTGAAAGAAAAAGAGAAGGACAACAATGACGATGACAGCAACTTCCAGATCTACATTTGCGCCAACAATTATGTCGAGACGGTTGATGTCGTTCAGAATATAAAGGAGGAGCATATCCAGGAGATGCAGGAGGAGACATTCCTGATACCTAGAGAGGACGTTAATATTTTCATACAGGAAGAGTCCGGGGATTACGACGGCGCAGTTCGCGATTACATTTTAAGAACCGAACAGAAGAAGCGGAATATGCAGCAGAGTAAAAATTCAAAGACTGAGGACAATGAAGGCAGCGCTAAAAAGAAGTTGAGGATTGATGAAAATGAGCTGAACGACAAGAATAATGATAATAACGTCAGGAACGTTAAGGATCACTTATATCTCACTAAGTAAGATATCGAAAAAACTGATATTCCCCCTTTCAATACCTTTTTAAATAAAAACATTAATTTGTTTTAAAAAAATTAATTTTTTTAAATATAATATTGTGGAGATTGTCAAAGATTTTTGGGCAAGTCTTTTTAAAGGTTTAGTTCTGTATAAATAATTAATAAGTGCCCTTTACAGTGATGTATTAAACGCAAGTCATGAAGAGCAAACGATCGAAGTCTGGGACACCACAGTTTTGGAAGCCATGAAGAATGAAGGACAAGCAATTGCTGGGACGATAGCTGTTGAAGACTGCCAAGCAGAAAGCATGCTGTTTGAGGATTTGCTCGAGATCTGCACAGAAGCCAGCTTGCCAATTGGCTGGTCTGCGAATGTGATACCCAAGGGACATGAGACGACTGTAGTGTATTCTTATACCAGTACGACAAACAGTTCGATCCCATTCGTGGAGAAACAGGTTTATTTGAAGAGTGACATGGTCCTTCACTTTGGAACGTCGAACATAGAAATCGATCCTTTTGATCACAATTTGTTAAGGGGTGGACGAGATGCCCGAATTCAAGCTCTGACGGACATCGAGGACGTCATTGAAGAGTTTGACCAAAGACGCATTTGCGAAGGTACTTTTTGTTTTCAATTTCAGTAACCATTTCAAGTTTCTGCAAGATTTCAAATGATCACTGAAATATAAGTAAAAACAACTCTGTAAATGAAATTTCGATTTTTGATTTATTACTGAATAACTGTTTCTTTTTTTCAGCTGTTCATGAAGAAATGTTCCAAGCAGGTACCAATTTGTCGTCAGACGCTGTGAGGGAAGGTTCAAAGTGGAGACACTTGGAGTGTACAATTTTATTGGACGATGACGAAGCCACTTGTTCCAAGTGCAAATCCCTGATGCAGACAAACAGTCAGCAGAGCAAATCCCAAAAATCGTCAAATTCAGAGAACAATTCGAGTTCTGATACAGCTGCAAACAGTGTTTCGGAATTGGTGTTGAATCCTTCGCCAAACACGAGCAACCTGATGGCCGCCATAGACAATCTGAACATTCCGGAAATCCGAAAGATTATGATGAAAGAGTGTTTGAAAACGAGCACTGAACTGGATGGACAGAAGAGTATCAAGTTTTCGAAAACGTGGATCTTCTTGTGTGTTTTATTGTATATAGAATCTCCTCGGATGTACAGGTGATTTTTTCACTTTACTATAAAAATGAGTACTCATAGGATCGATTGGGGCACTGTCAGCACAGTGATGGAGAGTTAAAGCAACTAATGTTTATAGTTTAGTAATTGATGTAAAATACACATTTGTCGGACTAGATTTTTTTGAAACATAGCACACTTTAGAAAAAAAAAGTAGAAAAGTGAACAAAATGTATTTAATATTATAACTGAATATGCTACACTTCTGCCATTGCTCAGGAATTCATTGTTTTCTACTGTCTATTTACGAAGGCATTTAGTCCCAAGGTTTTGGGGTTGAATATTTTTCATGCAAAAAGCCTTTCTCTACAGAAATAATTTAGTTTCAGAATTATTTAAAAAAATCAATTTTGGTGCAAAATGGCCAGTTGAGAGTTATTCTGTCCGTTTGACATCATCTTAACTTGAACGTTTATTTTTCATAGGTACATGTTGCTGAACAATTATTTGTCTCTGCCACCCTTGTTCACGATTCAGCGATACCTGCACCGGATCAAAACTGAGCCACGCTTTTACAGCTACTTCCAACGCAGTATTGAGCCATTTCAACCGAGTGATAAGGACGACGGTAAACTCAAAGTGGACACAGCATGCAAGTAAAAGCTCGACGACAGTTTCGGGGATGAAAAGTGAATACGTACAAGGTATTAAACGTTAAAGAGAAATGTATCTAAACAGTATGTACATATTCATCGTCACATGTAAAATACATCTATTTACAGTTAATGGTTTTTTGGCTTCTTCAGATGGCGTCGCAGTAAATGTTGTTCATTTTGTCTTGTGCTCACTGTTTTCTGAGGGCCATCAGTCAGTTGCTGCTGAAATATTAGTGTGATCGATTAGTTGATAAGGGATTCTTTTGTACCATTGTTTGTAACTTAAAAAAAGCATTTTGTATTCCATCTGTCAAGTTGAAACAGCAACTAAGGCGAATGTCTCACTTTGCAACACATCTGTTCAATTTTCAGTTAAAAAGTATAAAAAAAGAACTATGTATTTATGGAAGTACATACTTATTAAACATATCAAGAAAAATCTTGCAGCAATTCAAATGTACGTTTCTTTTTTAAGCAAAATTCTGATTTGAATGATTGGTCGAAAATATTGCGAATTGTGAGATTCGCCTCACTCTCTGGCAGATTGTTACCTGCGTCCATTCTTTCTGCAACTCTTGGAGCATGTTTTGCGTTAACAGTCCTTCCCGTAGTAACCTTTGGGTCAGCGTGCCTTTGCCAAATTGTTCTGCAGCAATAAACGCGATTCGTTTTGTAAATTATGATTATACCTCGTTAGCGAAATATTTGTATTTGTACAAATAAATTTATAGTTCCATACCTGGTAAGGTTTTTCGCTTCACATTTCCACTACTGTTATCAGAAGACGAAAATGATGGTTCACTTGTGCTTTTGACCAATTGCGTCAGCTTAATGATTCCTTCTTGTATAACGCAGTCCAATTCTTTTTGCATTTCACGTACTATTTCCTGCTCGGGAAACATTTCAGGGAATCGATAACTGAAAAAAATTTCAGAATGAAGCAATTATAAAAAAAACTGAAATTAAAAATAAAAAAGTATTATTATGTCAGAAAATATTTCCTTCAAAATATCGAATGGTGCTTCAATAGTAAAAATAAACTATTTTATTTCAATTCAATAAATTCAATATATTTGTATTAAAATATATGTTCATTTCATAATTAATTTCAACATTTGAAATGACATAACCAAATCTTGTTGGTTATGTAAATTAGATTAGTGAATTGTAAATGCTTAAAAGTTACCTCAACCAAAGATACGTATCTAAAACGTCAAACACTGCTTCCAAGTGAATCAGATCTGCTAAAGTTCTGGGTGGTCTCAGGGACCATCCAATTTGTTGACATAACCAATTGAAAGTTATTGGTTCATTTTTGCTGTACTGTCGAGCGAACTTTAAAATGGAAAAATACATTACATCCATTTTCAGAGAAACAATTATCGCATCATGGATAAATGAAAAGAAAAAGTTTACTCACTTTGAGGAACATGGTGCAAACGAATTGCACTTTTTTGTTGATGGGCGCCAGACAGAATGTATATCGAGCTTTGAGAGGTAATGAAATGTGTTGGATCATATCCGCGAGGAATTTAAAATCATCTATATTACACATGAAATATAAAGAATCGTCGACTGTACTCAGTTCCACAAAAATATCCTGAAAATAAGCAGTGTTTTTAGAACAGTTGCAATTAGTTACTGACTAGTTTTTCAACAAAAATATAATAATATATACATATATTGTAAGGGTTTACCATAAGATTTGATAAAGTGGCGTTCGGTAAGTGGTAAGCGTAAAGTTCGATTTGTTCAGCAGTGGGATAGAGACCAGCTTTCGTAACTGGCTCCGGGTTCTTACTCAGCAAACCCTGAAGCGTCGAAAGGTCTTCAGGTCTGAATGACGTCACGTAACCCTGTTGAAATCAATTCAAACATTAAATCATCAATTACCATCCTCCTTCAATTTGTACTATTTTTCCTTTTATTACCGTTTCCCATTGTGTTCTATATCGCCCTGCTCGTCCAGCGATTTGCAATGCCGATGAAACTGAAATTAGACTCATCTCCTTCTCGCCTTTTTGATTCATGCTGGTCTTTATGAGAGAATAAAAAATTATTCTTCGAATGTGCCTGAAATCACCAATTTTCTATAATAAGATACAGTTTACAAGATTAACAAGTATTTGTGAAATATTATTGCTACAAACTATACAAATCTAGAAATCTAAAAAAAAAACATTTTTACAGACAAGGGTGTTGCACTTTTCAGAATAAAAAATTGCCACACTTTTCCGGACTTTCCAGTGCCATGATAATTAAGAAATTTCACTGGAAACTCCGGTCCCGTACACCCCACGGGACCAGAAAACTCCGCTATGTTGACACTGCCATGGCGTCCCGTGAGTGGTTGTTTGACGGAAAAGTTGTCGCGATAGCAGAGATTACAAGTGTCAACATACCGGAGTTTTCAGTGTATATTTATAATTTGTTAAACAAGAAATTATACATATAATTTATCAGTTCTAATGTACAATTTGTCACAATTTGTCACAAAATATTTGTCTCAAATCACTCTTTTCTAATTTCAGTAATATCAAAAACAATTGTATTACAATAAAAAATAATTACAAATTCAGTCCCATCCCAATAGCATCAGTCGCTACCATAACTTTACAGGGATTATCGGGATCGTTGAACTTAGCCGCCTGGGCCAATTTGGCTCCTGGAGGAAGACTCCCATAAATGACGGCGACTTCCGTCCCCCGTTCCTCCAGCATCCTCGACACCATGTATATGTCGTTTTTATTGAAACAGACAATGCAATCACCCTTCTGCACTTTGCTCAAATGACACAGTGCCGAATTTTCGATCATCAACTCTGTCAGTCGTTTGTATCTTCGCACTTCCACCGTTTCACCCGTTGTGGCGAATAAAGCGTGCATAAGGTCAATGGCGCCACTTTCGCCACACAAGTGAACCTCTTCGGCGGGAATTCCCAAAAGTGCTCGGGTCCAGGCCCAGCCTCGTCCGCCATCGTGAATCATTTGAACTTCGTCTATCACAGCTACATTGCCTGAAAGGAAAGGTTTTTCGTCTTGGATTATCACTATTTTATGTTAACGTTTGAAAAACAACATTGTACTCAGCTGATTGTGACATTTGAGTGCAACATCGGTGTGACGATTTGGGCTGTTTAGTTAATTACATTTGTTGGCAACATTAACCATTTCTACTGTACTCGCGATATGATCTGCAGGCTCTTGCTTAGATTTAGCAAAACTTCGTTCTTCGCCGGTTACTAAATCGCAAGGCGTTCCCTGTAGCAAAATGTTAGATATTATTAATAAGGAAAGAAAAATATAGTAGTTTTTTAAAATATTTTTTGAAATAATAATTGTGTTTGAATAAATTAGAATCTGGAAACGAATTTGACAATTTTGTAAGTTATTAATCGGAATCATAATATTGTAATAAAAAGATTCGTTTTTCAAGTTTCAAACAGAAAATCAATGAAAAGTGAGTTAAGATGATTCCAAGTTTCTTTAAAGATTTCAAAGAAATGTTATTGAATTCTTGTTAACAATTTTTTATTTTTAATCAACTGTTTCCTATTTTAATTTCTTTTACGAGTCTCAAAAACTGTTAGAGGTGATTTTTCAATTCCAGAAACAATACATACATTGTCATTGCATTTTTTGAAAACTTCCACTGCGAGTAATTTTAAAGGTCCACAATAGATTCCGGATTTCGCACTCATGAACCGTTGCAAAGCATGATATGTTTTACCACTATTCGTTGGTCCAGCATGAAATATGATTTTTCTGTTCATAGATCGTGCTACCGGATACCTAAAAATTTGATTGAAATGAATTGAACATGTTTATTACTGGTCATGACATTTTTGAACTGTAATATGAAAATGACATATGTTATTACCAGTTTGCAGGTAACCGTAAGTCACTAATTTTTTTAAGATCATCCAAACAGTCAATGTGTGGAAACATTTGTTTAGCATGACGTAAAAAGTATGGAAATATATCTGCGACATTTCCCTGGCCTTGCAGGATATCACTTAAAACAACGTGAAGATCGACTGGCAGAGATGGAGCTTCTATGCAAAACCTTCGAAATCCAATCACAGCTTCTTTGAATAAACTATCTATGGAAAATGATACATTTGAATGTATTTTAGTTATTTGTTTTGATAAAATATAAATATTTTATCAAATTACAAATTAATTACATGTTTCAATTTTGTGTTAAATAAAATCAAAATAAATGTAAATGATAGTATTTAAAAACTATTGTTTACCATTCAGTCCACTTTCAACAGCTAATCTATGAATTTCTGGCTTAACAGAAAATTTACTGAGCAAGTTCAGAAGATCTGTCTTTGGAATGGCTCCAGTTAATTCCGCTCCTATGTCTGTGTCATCCTGATTATATTTTACAGGCACAGGCTTAAATAAACTCGTTGAACTACTTTTCTTTTTGTTCAGACATTTGAAATTAACACTAAATTGAAGTCTCCTGAAAATAGAAAACTGTATTAAAGAGGTTGGCTAATCAGATCACTTCTAACATTTTGTTTTATTTAAAATTAAAAAAACTTTTTTTAATTTTAAAACACTACATATTTTCAGCCAATTCAAAGATATTTCGGCTAACTGATTTGACATTTAATCACTCATTCCCATTTTTCGAACTTCAAAAAGGATCATATGATTCCCGTATTTTCATAAATAATTCATTTTCTCCAGGCAATTATTAAAAAAGTTTGATGATATTTTCCTTTAATAATCATTAAATAAATGCAGATAAAATTACAAATTAACCGAACGCATTGTTGCGATAAGGTTACTTTATAGGTTATGTTATCAACGCTAACAATGAACCGAATCCCATTTTTCATGGAGTAATTGCTACAAACATCATCTAACAAACGCAAACAAATGCAATATTCATTTGTTTTAATTATCTTTCAGAAACAAATCCAAAAACAAAAACGTTACCTGTCTTTGAATGACGCAAGTGGAAGAAGGTTCCTTCGCAACAATCGCGTCATATAACGGTTCGCCGGTAACATCGTAAATAAACAACAAAAACCACAGTTCACGACACTAATACAAATCACGTTGTCAACGAGCGCGCAACATAATTTTCGCACAAGATTTCCTCCTGCAGCATTCCGCAAATTCAACTTGTGGGACAAGCACGTTTTTAACATGTGACGATGCGCAGGCGCATAGTTCAAACGCGCGAGCTTCAAACCCAACGCGCTTTTGGTTAAACCTTACAAAAAAACATAAACAAAAACTGTACAAAAAAATATCGATTCCAAAACTGGTTCTTTCACTCAAAGAACCCTTTCTCATTTTCCTAATGATGAAAAATCATTACGAAAAAACGAAGAAAAAAGCCGGAACAAATAAGCCGAAAAAACGATGAATAAGCGAAAGTGTCATCGGAAAATGTGTTTTCATTTTGGCCGACGGTTCCTGTAACTTTACGGCCGATCGTTTAAAAGCTGTAAAAGATCGTAAAAGGCACTCAGTATTACGATGTCACACGTAACACGTGAAAAACGCCGTGCGAGGTGTGCTCGTAAAAGAAAGTGACTTTGTTTTAAAGTGGGGAGAAAGTGACCCATAGCGCGTGTAATTCAAGATCATCCTCCAGTATCGTTTAGTTCGCCGACGACTCTCAGGCGGATGAAACGCCCGATCAGAAGTTCGCACGCGAAACCGTTGAACGCGGCACCGCTCGGTAACATTTTTTTCGAAAGTCGCAGTTTTTGTGCCACTTTTTCGTTCGCCGAATTCCGCGAAAAATGCGCTCTTCCGCGTACATCCGCTTTAGACGAGTTTATTGTTACCGATTACTTTTTCTATAACTATGCGATTGTTTTTTGCATGCAAGTGTAATTGTTTTGTTTTTGTTTACACTCAATCAGTTGTTTGATTTTTATACAAAAATTGCATTTGTTTTGTTTAATTTGTTGTTAACACAAAAATAATATTTTGTAAGTTTACAATTTCTTTTATTTATTTACTTGTTATCGATCATGAAAATAATAATAAAGATCGATTTTTTTGAATCGCGAAGTTTTTTGAGAAGTTCTGACAAGTTTTTTGTGATAATTGTATGAAACGAAGTGTCATTTTTCAGTTGATTGAGTAATCAGCGTGAAAAGTTCCGGTTGGTGATTCCGAGGGAAAAACGTGCAAGGTACCAGCACTTATTAGCTTATCATCGACATTGGTGTTTTATTAACGACGCGCGCTTACGACAGCCGGAATTTCCAAGAGAAAGTTTACACCAAATGACACGACGTATCGTATTCAAAAGAGTCTGATATTTTTGCATACTTTGGTGAATCGACTTTTCACGCCGGATTTGGTCTCGCAAGGAGAAAATCGGAGACGAAAGATCGATTTGTGAATAGAAAAAGAAGGAGACTGGTAAGAGTGACTAGATGAGTTTCGAGGAAACGTTTTTGCAAATACTTTCTATTTTTGCATTTTTGAAAAGAAATTTCTTTAAGAACTACAGATTTTTTTATTTTGCAGCCAAACTAGTCAAGATGAGACTTCTAATGATAATTTCGATTTTGGTTATCCTGTCAAATTTTGGTAATTGCGACTGATTTGATACACATTAGAAAGAGGAAACATATGATAATTATCCGGAAGAAAATAGGATTTTTACGCAATATTGATCGAATATGTTTCTCGATATATCAACTTTCTAAGAAACATTCTTAATGTTTCAGTTTAAGGTAATTTTGTTTGAAGTCGAGGATTTGGTTAAATGCATTTTTTTCATTTATACAGGTTCATCTAAAACATTGAATGAAACATTAAAATATCCTTTGCTGTATACGGACAAGTCGGACTTTCCAGGACCATGGAGTGAGATTTTAGAGAATTGGACTATTTCCCACAGAGACATTGCCAAATCGAGGATGTCGCGAGTGATGAAAATTGGAGAGACGGGATTGTCGATAACTTCAAAAATATCGTCGATGAATAAACGGGACGTTTCTGAGACTGACTTGTACTTGTTAGGTAATTTCATTCAATTAATCATTACAGAAATTTAAAATGTGTAATATTATTTATAAAAATAATATAAATATATATTATTTATATTTATATTATTTATAAATATAAATAATATTACATAAATTATTTATGTAATATTATTTATAACATATTACAAGTTTTACTTTTAACTTTGCAGGTGCCATTGAAAAGTTGGTTTACAGAGTCGATTTCTTAGAGAAACGTCTAAGAAGAACCGAGGAACTTTTGTACTATGTGATTTCTGGCAAAAAGGACGTTAAAGGTAAAATCTAGAAAGTAATATAACTTTTATGTAAAGATATCTTAATTAATTAAATAGTCGTATTTTTTCCTCAACGATATGCCAATTTTCAACTAATTTCTACTCTCATAACAACTAAAACTGATTTTTTTTAATTAACTTGTCAGCTAATTAATTATGCAATTTCAGAACCCTGTCCAGCAAATTACACAAGAATCGCCCAAAGCTGTTACCATTTCAGCACTCGAGAATATGACTGGAAGTCTTCAGCCAGTTTGTGTCGAGGAATGGGTGGGAATCTGATAGAACTGGAAACCGTCGAAGAAAATCAAGACGTTATACAGTTTCTGCAGTCGAATCAAAAAGTGAAACGAAAAAATTTCTGGACCGGTGGACTTAACCCAGGACTTTTGTGGATTTGGGCTGGAAGTGCTAGGCCCGTTCACCAGGATACAAAACAGACAGTAGTAGGAGATGGAAGGTTGTTTTTGTAAAATCAACTATCAAATTTAAATTAAATTAAAAGTATTAATTTGTATCACATTTACCTCGCAAGTGCGAGGAATCAATTGACGAAGTTTGAGCAAATTCGTTCGCTTGATTTTAGAGATTAATAATTGTAATAATATATAAATTAAAAGTACATTAATTTGGAAATGTATAGATATAGATAATATAGGAATAATAAATGATACTTTATTCACATGTCATTTTTTGTTAATATAATAATTATTTTAATTTGATATAGAAATAGGTGATAATAGATGAGTAATTGCAAATTGTTGGTATAGGTGTCTGAAACTGGAATTCAATGTCACCTCTCGAATCTACTCGTACAAAGGAGAAGACTGTGGGTCTCGCCAGAGGTACATTTGCGAGCTCTCGAAGGATGACGAATCGGCCAACAAAATCACTCGAACGTCGCGCGAATTATTCAGCATGGGAGGCGAATGAAATGACCCGCTTTGTGATGTACAGTGCCCTTGTGGCATATTTATTGTGCAAACTACCATGTTGCTTACGCCGAGATTCGGTCTTTTTTTATTTTTTCGTCTAGTTCAATGTATAATATTTATTTATTTATTGGTCTAGTTCAATGTATAATATTGAATTCAGGTGATTCTTAATGTATTCTAACTTTTTATGTTAGTGAAAGAGTTCCCTTAGGAAAATGAAAAGTTTCTAAGATTCTAAGCGATCCAATTTTTTACAGACTGACTTTCCATTTTTTTAAGAGGTTTATGTAAATATTAATCATTGTTATGTGAATAAATATGTATCTTTGTAGTAATAATTGAATAATCAAGTTATTATCGGAAACCACATAAATGTGTTAATGAATGATGATTGACTTGGATCGTGAGAAACAGGAATAAGACATTTTATCAGTTTATTTGTAAAGCGGCTACAAAATATCTTCGTATTTTATTTACAAATAACAAACGAGTAGACGTTACATTTCCAAGCAGTGCTAGCAAATAACTTGGTATCCTTATAATTATTCACTTCATAAATTTACATTACGCAAATACTTTCAACAACAAGTCTACATTTATAAAGCTATGAGATTCATGAAAATACCATTATTCTCTTCGGAAATGCTATGTTTCTTGTACTCGGTACTTAAGTTACAACATCTAAGCTCTTTTTACACTTATGTTTATCTTTCTTAACTATTTTCCTGAACGTAACCTGGTTTTGAAAAAATACTGAACATAGTCATAAGTACAGGTGTTCCCGACAAAAAATGTTTGATAGAAATGAATAGAAAGAAGATGGATTTTTAGTCAAATTCCACTTTTGTTTGCAGTGTATAGAATTCCAAGTTGAATGAATTCAACCCGGTTAAAAAATTCCATTAGGGCTAATGTGGCTAGTCCTAATGTTTTCTAGGCGGTTTCTGTCAGTCCTTCGACACTTTTTGTATACAACTTAGTATGTGTTTTTGTAGCCCATATGTAATTTCATATACTTTTATTGGCGTCTAATTGTAAGTCAGTATCAAAATTGTACAAAAATTAGTTCTAACGGTTTGTAGGCGGTTTTTGTCAGTGTTTCTATATGTATCTAATGGTTTCTGATGGATTTTTTGACTGGGAAATTATAAATCAGTTATAATTGACTTTTTAGTGCCATTTGATTGAATGCAGATGGTGAAATTGGACAAAAACAAATACTTTTTGAAGAATTTAAAATTTATCGTTGAAAACTTGAAATAATCACCGGAATAAAATAGAATGAAATGAAATGTAATTGAAAATTAAATTCCACTGAGGAAATCATTGTTTAATTATCAATTAATTTTTTTTGTTTTTTTTTTGTTTTGTAATTGCGTGATTCCCTGTAAACAAAAATAAATTAATAACATTCATTTCTATTCATTTCAATGCAATATCTTTGCAGGGTTGTTTTTCCGCTGACCCGCCTATTTCAGCGCGTACCGTTTTGCCAAAGTGGCGGCAGCTTGCTGTGCCATAATAAGACTCCGTTTCTTCCCGCTAACAAGTTTTAAAGCCTCGTCGCTTGTAGTCACGAGTCCAAAGTTGTTCTGGATTTGTTTCCTAGAGAATTCGATTTCCGCAGGATCCACGGCTCGACAGCAGTCCTCGATAAGCGCTAGACGATATCCAAATCGCAAACCATCGAGACAGGTGGCTTTTACACAAATGTCGTACGCTAAACCGCAAACATATATGTCGGTCGCACTGATGGCTTCGAGTTTGTTAAGCAATTCGGTTGAGTTAACGGAGTTGTTGTCACAGAAGGCTGAGTAGGTTTCCATATCGGGATTTTGTCCTTTGCGAATCTGAAATGAAGATTTGGACATGAGACAAGTGGCTCTTAAATGAAAATTTGGTGCGTATTTCTGGTTAAAAGAAAACACTAAAAATCGATTGGGAAATTTTTTAATTAAAAATATTATCAAAATATCAAAAAAAATGTAATCAAAATTAAATTTTAATTAAAATTTAATTTTAAATACAAAATTAAGTTTCTTTTTATGAATCAAGAATGTTGTTTTCATGGTCTACAAATTGGATGTTTGGTCACCTGTTCAGAATTTTCTGCAACTATTAAATCTTTGTGCAATTTTGCACCCCAAGAATCAATGACACAGTGAACTGGCCATAGTCTCTGTTCTAAATAGGGGTTTTTGAATAAAACTGTGTCAAACATTTTCGCATCTTCCTTCTTCACCTAAAACAGAATGATCAATCAATATTCAAATTTCATTTGATGGACAAAATTGCATTATTCTTTATCTCTAATTAAGCCATTTTAACCATGGATTTAACTTTTATTTTACAAATAAAAGTTAAATCCATGTTTACTATTGTATTATATTAATTTGTTTAAGTTTAAAGTTACCTTTGAATCAGGATGGAATGCTCTCAGATGTATATTATTGTAAAACCCTATATGATTAGGTGGATGCCAATCGAGAGAATAAATAACTTTTTCCCACTTTCCTTCAAGGATCAGCCTGTTGATAGGTTCCACAACTTCAGCACCATCTTGTCCAAAACCGCATTTTCGCAGTGCCAGAGATCCGTCAATGAAATCATTTTGCACATCAACAACTAGCAGAACATTGACAGGTTTCAAAATTACGGATATCCAGTCGTTGTAACATCTGCAATATTTCAAAGTTTATTATCTGAAATTCAAATATCACAATGACACCTTCTCATAGATCAGTATGTGATAATAAATAAATAAAACTTATAAGTAATAAAAAAATATAATTTCTGGAATATTCCAGATATATATGACACTTCGATTAACAAATGTTGCAGTTGAATTAAATTAAATGTTTAAACATATACTACTTTAACATTTGAACAAATTTTGCTCGAAATGACTCATTAAATGATTAGTCATTTTATGATACGCTTGGTCAGGTTTACATTATACATTGTATGTAACAAAATGATTGTATCATTTAAAATTACCCATTTTCAACAAATGCTATTTAATTTAAATTTAAAAACTCTAAAACCTGCGATTAATTATCAAAACCTGATATAAAATTGTCTGTTGTTACAGAATAATTTTATCTAACAAAATAAATCCTCTGTAAATCTTTCACCAAATCTTTCCCACGACCTCCAGTCATTATCATACTCCCAAAAGGAAGTCATAAATATGTAGGGTTGCACATTTGACCTGACAACATCTTTTTGGTCAATTGATCAAAATCTTGTTTCACCAATAAATTGAAATTAAAACTGCTATTTTTCAAAAATGATGAATTAATCAATTTTATAACAACATACAAATTATAAAGTTTTCAACATTATTAATTTGTTCTTCAAATTGTAAACAATAATTTTGTTAAATTTGCGTTGATTTTATTTAGAGCTTTGAGTTAGTTTTTTTTTTCAATTGACATTGTTAAACACCAAAAAAATTGTTTCTAGAATAAAGAAATCCTTTCTTCATTGTTACAAAATGATGTTGAATATTCATACTAATCATTCCTATGAAAGTTTAGTAAATAAAGACCTTGTGACTCTTTTTCCTTTTTATTTAATGAAGAATTTTCTGTTCCAGCTATAATTATTTGAAAACAAAAACATGTAAAAATGTTGTAGCAATCAACCAGTCCGATAATTTAATTAATTCTATGTTGAAGTTGTCAGCATATAAAGGCATGTTAGTAATATTGTTACGTCGAAAAAAATACTGTCAAGTTGAACAAATTAATACATCTGATATTAAATTTTTAATGCAGAAAAATATGATACAATATTTCAATATTTTGTTTGTGTAGAGCCTCTCTACTAGAGCGATAGGAAAACAATTTAGAGTTTGGTTAACATCATTTCCTATAAATATCATTTTCTAATTTTAGCCATCTATGGTTTACAAATTGTGGAATTATTTATAAAACGTATTTAAAAGCTATTAAAAAAACATCATGTGACCATTTGACCGATTTGACAACCCGATCAAAATCTTCTTGGTCAATTGATCAGATTTTTACTCGACCGTCAAATTCTGTGCAACCCTATAAATACGAGATTAATATACCAGTGGTTTCAAGCAGAATGCAAAATCATACGAAATGCCCATTAACCAGCTCAAAACCATTGGAATTCGAGTTTACAACTTCCCCATCATTACTGACAGGCAGACAGAAATCGTGTCCTTTGGTTTGTCATTACATAATTCAAGGCCAAAACCAATTCATTAGAACGAAAAGCGACCATCAGTCACACGAAATTATCGAATAGTTCACTGGCAACGAAACTGACCATTGTTATCTGCAAACAATTGTTATGTACAATCCATACCAACATTATTCAACAATATTTCCACAATATCTTGTGTAATCAATTTATAATAATTCCTAATAAATAATTATTTTAAGTCAGCTGGAAATTGAGAAGGTCTTAAATTTGTTTTCAAAGTATATGTATATCAAATATATTTTGGTTTTGTACAATTTTTTAATTAAAAAATAATTATGTAATGAATAAATTAATTAAGAACTTTCTCACTTTCATACTATACGTGGCTCTTCCTATTTCCGTATCGATTTTCATCAAAACAAACCGAAGCAAGTCAAAATAAAGTCTTTTTAATTCATTCTTTTCACTTGCAAAAAAACGTGTACCTTGTCAGTTCCTCCTCGTTCAAAAAGTGGTCCTCGTCGAAATCGAACACGCAAAATATATCTCGTATCGCGCATTCGTTCGCGTCGACTTGCGCGCGTCCAAACAACTCGACGCACATTTTGCGGAACTCTTCGAACGCCAGCGCCGAGTCCCGGTCGTCGTCATACTTGGCGAGGATTTCGCCGGCCGATCGGCACTGCTCCATGATCCTGGATTTTCTGCTCAACTAAAAACGTGATTTAAATTTCGCGCGCGAATTGCAAGGTATCGTTCACGGCGGAGTTGCGCGTGGTTGTTGGCCGCGCGATGCGAGGGAAACAGCGTGAATTTGCAGTTGACGAATGAACGATTGATGAAAGAGCAAAGGTCCAGCGCGTTGTTCGGCGCCTCGCATGCGAGTGAACTTCAAATCGCGCACGCGATGACTGAAGTGCGTTTATTGTGGGTATCGACGAAGCAGCGATTGGTTGCCTCGCAACCACGTTCAAGGCGCAACTAGGGGGAAAAGACGCGGCGGATTCGCGCCACGCCGGGAGAGCGACACGCGATGCGCACTGAGCGGTGATCGATGCCCTGTAAACAGTTTTTGATTAAGGGTGATCAAATAAGTTGAAATGTAGATTGGCGTTGAAAAAAATGTAGGGAAAAGTACGAAAAATTCGACGATATTATCAATCTAGTTTTCGAGTTTTAACATCTCTCTTTGAGTGAAAGGAGAGTTTATACGCACCCGGTGGACCAAACATGGGATTGTCTCGAAATGGGTCAAAAATGGGGCTAGAAACAACAAATAATTGAACAAATAAACTCCTTTGGGCAAATATTGGTCAATTCTGGGACTACCTAGTTCACTGGGCATTTACTATAATCTAGCAAATTTTAGAAAAGAACACATTTTGTATAGGATTTAGTATGTGTTTCTGTAGCCCATATGTAATTGCATATATTTTTTAACTGGGAATGGATAATTTTGCCATGATGTCTTTTTGTTGTCATGACAAAATATTTGCAACAAAACCCTACTTTTTCTGAAAATCTGCTAAAATACAGTCTGCCAGTTTCAGCTTCATCCCATTAGCCGAGAATCAATTAAAAACTCTGCAAAAGTCTGCGAATTCCTCCAAAAAAATCTCTGATAATCTCTGAAAACGCTACAAAATTCTGTAAATCTACAAAACTCTGAAAAAATGCTAAAATTGGGGCTTTTCAGAATTTTGCAGACAAATCCTGGGAAAGTGTGCAAATGGATTTTGCAGAATATCGTAAACTAACAGAACTCAAGGAAAATAATTTACTTAACAGCCTACAAAAATCTGACAATTACTGAGAAAGTCTGCACACGCATTTTGCAGAGTTTCTCATAATTTCACAGATTTCCAATACTAGTAGAGCGATCTCACCAAACGTTTGAGATTGTCTGGAAAACGCTGAAAATGTATTTTGCAGACTTTTATGCACTTCAATTCTGCAAAATTCATTTTCAGACTTTCTCAGTAATTATCACATTTTTTCAGACTTTTCACAAAATCGTTGTTCTACGCTTTAAAATCTGCATAATACTGACAAATACTGCAAAATGAGTTTGCAGACTTTTCCATCGCACAGAGTTTCGAACTCGAGACTCCGCGGTAGCGATCCCACAACCCAGTAATGGAAAACGTATTGGAACAGCATTCAGGAATTCAGTATTTGTCAGGGAAAACTAATAAGAGAAACACTTTAGTGAATGTCGTCGTACCACATTGAAAATCCTGCATTTAAAAATATATAAAAATAAAATTTAGTTACTGCTTTGAGAACTGAATCCCGCCTGTCTCGAGAAATGCCGGCTTACGACATGGCCATAGAACCCACTAGGCCATCGTGCACTGATAACGGAATTCAGTAAAATTCCGATATTATCGCCGGAAAATGGATGCCAGAACTTGTTCTGTAATTTTACAGATGAATCTGTAAATTTACAGAACTTTTTCTGTAATTTTACAGATAAATCTGTAAATATACAGAACTTTTTCTGTAATTTTACAGATGAATCTGTAAATTTACAGAAAATGTCTGGAAAATCACAGAACAACTGTAATTTTACAATTTTTCTGTAAAATTACAGAATTTTCTGTAAAATTACAATTCGACTGTAATATTCCGGCTATAGTGCCAGAATTTTCCTGCTATAGTGCTGTAATTTTACAGAAGATATTTTCAGTGAGTACTATTTCCGCATGATATTATCCATGCACTAAACGCATCACAGTTTTTTCCGTGTATGTTAAAATATTTGAACATGAATCAATGTGTTTTTTCATAGATTTGCCGCTGGTGTTTCGCGACACACCCGTTCCCGTTCCGGCCGAATTTGAGGGCATTCAGCAACCGCAAGTGGGACGAATTTGAGGGCACCCTTTTCAGTTCTGAAAGGGCCCTCCAACGCGCAACAACATTGATTAAAGTTCTAACATAGACTTTCACTGATATTCACATATAAAAAGAGCCAACCCCTTCAAAAATTGTCACCTGAGCTTACGTGACATCACACGTGATCTCACAAAGTAGCTTCAATTTTTTTACCAAATTAATTTCTCACGTGAAAAAATGCAGGTTACTTTTTTAAAATATATTCAGATTTCTTTATTTGAAATGTTTTTTAAGATATTTAGATTGTTTTTGAAATTTTTAGAATTTAGATTAGATATATAATATTTTTGTAGAATATCTGATTTATTTTTCAAATCAGAAACTCTAGGAAATCTTATTTTCTATTAAGTTTTTCTCGACACACGCGTTCAAAATGTACTTTTCTCGCGCAAGGCGCTCGTAAAAACACCAATTTTAACGAGCAAAGGGGTTCACATAAAGTTCGCAGGGGGTTCACAGATACCCATTAAACCATATGAGCCCAGATTTGGTATAATCTTGCCCCAGGAGCTGCCCCTAGTTCAAATCCGTTTTATACCCCATTCTGGCTGCAGTCTGGGTCCATTTCGTGGACATTTATAGAAGATACAGATTTGATCAATTCTGGCCCCAGAATTTTGACTGAAACAAAATTTTTACAAAATTGTCCACAATGCAGTATGTTCTAAAGATCAATAGTATCTTACTTTACTAACTGATCCAACGAACATTATACAGAATTGCATCTTATAATGAGTTTTAAGTGTAAGTTTGTGTTTATCTTCACAACATGGGCCCAGACTAGAGCGAATCTGGATGTCTTATTATCCCCACACCGTAGGTCCAGAATATGACCTTACTGTGCTTCAATAAATGTGCGTTTTTGGACCTAAGCTTAAGTAGAAGGTCTAGGTCAAATCTGGACCAAATCTGGACCCCAGGAACAAAGTATAGTTTAGTCCAGTTTCTTGGCTAATTACTGATCCAGATTCAAACAAGTCACTAGCCCACAGGTCATGGAGTAAATCTGGATATCCAGGCTTGGTTCAATGGGTACTTCGCAGGTGGTCACAGTGATTGTGAAGGTTCTCAATGATACTTCATACCTCACAATGTGAGGAAATAGTCACAATAACCTCACAGTGAACTCACTGCGAGGTTAAGGGGGCAATCGTTTACATTTGCCTGAAAATGACACTTTTTCAACATTTTTTTCTCGGAGGGGGTTCAAGATATTTGCACGCGGTTTTCTCTGCAGTATTCACTGTCATTTTCTGTTCAAGGC
>JABFPB010002077.1:0-21755 GCA_022817645.1 Ceratoteleas bidentatus
TTCTGCCTATGTATTTTCCCACAACTTCGACATCCAATATCTCTGGTTTTAAACGGTGAACGTTACTTTTTCTTACAGATGATAAATGGTAGCAAATTGTACTACATACGTCAATTTTATAAACATTTGTAATTTTTCGATTTATGATAGTCCCACCTTAAATACAACGATACAATTCTCTCAGTGCAAAATCTCACCATTTCCATCTTCGTGGATGCACTTTGATCTGAGAACAGACTAGAAACAAGCAATAACAGTTGAATAGTCTGTGACAAGTAACGCAATCGTCTCTCTGTGACTGTTAACAGATGAGGGGGCGATTACGTGGACGGGCCGAATCGGAGGAAGACGTGTAAGACGCTTGGCCTGAGCGTGGCGGTGCCCCTGGTAAGGTCGCACGTGTGAGAGAGCACATGAAGCCCTTCGAAGAAAGACGGAAAGGGGGTTCACAGTTCGCCGGAGCGGTTAATGACCGGGAAGGAACGAAAGAGGCCGAGTCCCGCGGTGCCCGGGTCGAAGATGAACGAGACGATGGCGACGCCGGGCGCCGACGACGAGCCAACCATAGGCCCTGATTTGGTGAACGGCCCGAACCCCTGGCTTCCGGCCTACGGCTTTCAAATTCAACATCAAATTCATGCGAGCTTACAGTCCGCGCACGAGGATCTACGCGCCAATGGTACGTTGCATTTTGTTTTCACCTGCCGTTTTCCGTTATTGTTTCACAACTTCCAGTTGCTTTCCTTCTTTTTGCCCCAATTTGTTACGATCATTGCATTCGATTTACTGTTGGGTCTCTGAAGGGGTCAGAGTCATTCAATGTGGGCAATGTTGAATAGAAGTGTGTTGCATATAGTATGTTTGACAATTTGTTGGTTGCTGAGTTACGGTACGAGAAATCGGAGAGCAGTTATTTTGGTGGAAGTACAAAGAATTGTAAGAAATTTCACAAATAATCCCAGCAAAAGAAAACCATTAGAAACCATTTCAAAGACGCGATTGAAACCATTAGAATTTTTCTAATGGTTTCTAGTGGTTTATGATCGTTGGAATGAAATTTTTAATGGCTTCTCCAGATTAACCTCACTTTTTAACGGTCAATGCCCGAAGATGAATTGGTCAAAACCAATTGAATGTTTGAAGTAACTGATGCGTTAAAGTATGAATCGGTTATAAACGATAGATTTGAAAAACAAAAATACGCCTAAGATGAATTTGAGGTTAATTGGTACTGACCGATAAAATTTACTAACATCCAATTGGAAAATGTTCAAAAACCTTATTCACTGTTCGGTAAACTTAATGGTTTCTAATGGTTTTTGTTTGCTGGGATGTGTCAATTATAGCGAAAGGCAATCCAGGGTTTAGGGGTCCTACAATATTTTCCAAATAAGTTCACAGTCGGTTTTTTACACCTCTGTGAGTTGAAGTAGTGGTGATGTATAAACAAGTGACGGCCGTAAAAGGGATGTCTCCATTTATATTTCGTTACTAACTAATGGGTAGAAGTAGGTAAAAAACGGTGGTTTGAAGTTAATTTATTCACAAAGTGTGCGATGAAGAAAATCTATATAAACTTACTTGATGGAAGCATATTCTGATGGAATTTGTTTTTTTAACATCGATGGAATACGCTAACCCAGTGTCTTTAAACGGTTTACCATCTATCTATATTTGTTTTCAATCAATTACTTGTATATTTTGTTAAATTACGCAAATGAAGTTAAAATTGTATATATATTTTAAAGCTGTTCTCTGTCACGTGAGAATTATGTTTTAAAACATAATTATCTTCAATCAATTGTAAAAAAACATGTAGAACATGTTGAAAACATTTTTAGAGAATCTTTGTACTTCGATGCAGAATTCAATTCTGCATAAAACAATAATTAATACATCCAGATATATGCGGGTTTAAAAACAAAAACTTACTTAAAATAGCGTAGTTTTTCAAGTTTTTATTTCATCCCAATTTATAAAAAAACTGATCAAAACCAAATTTCAACCCTCATTATAAACTTTATGCCAATATTAAATATTAATTTTCTTAATCCGTAGTTAGTTATTTTATAGAGGAAAAGAATATGTCTTTTACATTTCTGAACGTGGATGCAAAGGACATGTAAAATCGAGCTATAAATTGTTTTAAAGGCATGGGGAAATGTTATGTAAGCACCGGAGACTCACTGCTTTGACTCGTCTACACTACAATGACTATAGTCTCATCAGTACAAATGATACATCATTCTGAATCGAAAAACCGAACTCTTGACATTCTAAAATTACATTTATATGAAAATATCGATTTTTCGTAATAATGGAAATAATGATATGCCTTCGTAAAGAAATTCAATTTTTCTAAATTTCGGGAAAATGACACGATCTGCATAACAAAGAGATTATTTTGGTAAAATATACTTTCTTTTAGATTGCTGTAATTATCTCTTTTATGGTTTTGTTCGAAACACAAAACGTTGATTTTAATAATAGACGTGTCGAATTTGAAAAGAGTTCAAGGGACGTAAACTCTGAAAAGAATTTGTCAGAACTCGAATTCTTTTTCTAATCGCCGAATTCCATGAAGCATAAAACAAAATATTTTACCCCCTTTTTATACAGTGCCAAAAGTGAATACTTTACCTACCTTACAGTATTCCTATTTCAGTACGGACGTAAATTTGCTCGGAAAAAGTCATCAATCGAATGATAATTAAACACCAATCGAGCAACATTTCATTACCTTTTATCAATTTCCATTTTATATATTAATTTCTATTCTGAAGTTCCATTAATTACCTCCTTATTAAATAAATATTTATTTACCATTCGATTCACTTTCAAATCATATCAGCTCGCTATCAACTTTGGCCAAGTTAAAAACCTATCACAAAAGTCAAGATAGCTAACTCCCTAAAGAACTCCACCATTAACCTCAACTTTCCGAGTTCAAATCTTTGTTACGGTAACTTTTTTAATTTCATCATTCACCGCTTAAAAGTGCCGCCAGCCGCGATCGGGTTCCACGCGCAGATTTATTGCGCACGTAAAATACGCTATCGAAAATTATGTATTTAGAGTGCGCACTCGTCTATGCTCTATATAACGCTTAGACGCAGCGTCGGCGGTTTTGTTTTCATCACTTAGAAATGCAGATCGCATGTTAATGACTGTATAATGTAGGCTACTTTCCATCTGAGCGGCGAGCGTGCCTCCGCCGGATTACTGAAACGGCGTGAGCGCAGTTGCACGTAAACAAAGCGCCCGGTAAACGGCCACTGCACAAAAAGGTCTATTTTTGTACTTTCCAGTGGCTGTATAATTATCCTCGGGCATTTTATGTGATTCATTGCCGGGTTATTATGCAATCAATCGTAAATATCCGTGCAATGACGTCACGCCGAGCGTTTTTCAATCAATCGTTTGTCATCTGGCCGAGGATGCTCGCGAGAAATTAAAGTAGCTTTCATTCATTGGCTTAATAAGCGAGGTACAGCGTTAACAAGAGCGATCAAAGTGCAAATACTTTTCAAACGAACTAGCCTGTACGCAAAATTAACATTTTCAATGCATGTTGCACATTTATTTGCATTTCGTGATCATTACCCAGTCAACGTGGCGGTTCGCGGTGATATCATGGCGATTTCATTGGAATCACAATTTCTGCATCAGCGCAATAGAGACGCAAATGACAAAGGTGGTATTGCAGGGGTACCACAACGGTACAGTCTGAAGTAGAGTTTTAATGATGTTAATAAACTGATTTTGGTTACGGATTTACATTGAATTATTTTTTTATGCAATTATGTGATTTAAATTAAATGCTGAAATTACCCAGAAATGGCAACTCTGAAAAAATCCGAAAAATGCATGAAAAAGTCAACATGAATGTCTGAAAAAAAAAGACTGAAAGATCCCAATTTTACGTTATTTCCGACTTTTTTCAGCTTGTTTTTACATAAATAGAGAAAAAATAGAATAATTATGAGTATAGAAGAAGTTATCTGAATAGTGTGGAAACAGCTAAAATGGTAAATGAATGAGAAGTATCAAAATTGGGACCTTTCAGATATTTTCAGACTTTCCATTTTACAAGGGTATTTTCACTTATTACTATACGGAGATAATTGTCTAGCTCTGAGAGTATGGCGGTTCTCATGTTCTGTTTACTGTGACGTTTTTTTCGCGAGGTTAGCATGAATCTTGCTTCATTTGCATCGAATAGTTTGATGATTTTCATCACGTCTGAAAATCATGCTATCATGGCATATATTCGAGGAAGTAATTTTGGCTTGACGTCGTTCATACCGAAAAAGCACGAATTCGCATTTTTTAGTACTGAGCCCATATAATCTTAATATGGATAACTAATTGCAATCGCATGGAATGTCTCACGCGATTTGAGAGTTTTCGGTTTTTGCGCATGACATTCGACTACAAAAGCATTTTCGCTTTGCTTTTTGATTAAACGGTGTTATATGCATTAAAGTTTGCCTTTATTTAAATTTCCATAAATATGGAGTCTAAACAAAATCGTATACTACATAAAATACTTTTAAGTTTGAATTATAAATGCATAAAAATTATTCAAATTTACATAACTCCAATCTACCTGGATACTGATTAAGGTCGACTGATTAAGTTTAAATATTTTCCATTCATATTTAATATGAAAAGGTTATGAATCATATTTAGACTATTTATGTAAGACAACATTGTATATTATGGTACAATCTTATGAAGATAATATTATACGTCGTTTTGATTGATAATGGAGACTCTTTAAATTTATATTTACATTCATACCGAGAATTATAAATAGTCTTAATTGGATAATTAAACTTGGTCATTAACTATTACCAAATTTCTTCAAATCTATTTTTTTATAATTGGAAAATTTTGTGATTGAATAAGTATAACGTTAATTCAACTACTGATAATATATGGTAATAATCCTTCTCCTAATTGGAAAGGATTCAGCTAAAAACTCATTAAACAAATATATTTGTTTAACGATGTATATTTGTATATTTCAAGCATGTTTATTACAGAAATTTCTTGAAATTGCTTACAGAATATAAATTTCGAAAAATTCGATAAACATTCCATTTCAGTCTCATTAATACTGAGAATTATTTTTCAAACATTATTTATCTATGTTAGTGAAATTTTTTGTTATACGCGACAAACAATCACGTCTGCTCAAAGAAAAATTCTCCTGGAAAATTTCGAAAATTGTAATGGTTTTTTTGTAATGCATCGGTGAATCGCGTGGATGCACTGCACTGCACTCACTCCCATCGAAGTTCCAAATGAAGTATTTAACTCCAACGTTACGAGATGCATTTTTTCAACACTTTCTCTGGTGTTGAACTATTATCATGATACGCAATGATTTAGAACACCATCTGAATATTTTTATTAATCCAAAAATAGTGTACAAATTGGTACCAATGTTATAATCAATGGAAAATATGTACAAGAAATATATTCTGATATTTTGAATGATATTCTATATTTCCAACAAATTAATTATTGTCTGTACTATTGTCAAAAAACCGAATTGAAATACTTTTACTGATTTCAATTTTTGTTGATTTCAAATATTTTTTGCCTTCACTTTTTATCATGACCCAAAAGTAGGTAAATGAGTTTTTCTCGAAATTCTCCTTTCGTCTACCGATTTCGAAGAATTATGTAAACAATTAACGATCTCAGAACCTGCTAATGGAATTGTTCCATAGGATACGAAAGAAAAGTCATCAGGGGCTAAGTTGAAGCTCAACAACGATTGCCGAAACGGCGACTTGATAGTCCTTTCTCCGTAATTAGCCCGTAATAGACGAGATAAGATAATGCGAATTGAAGAAACGTTTGATCACGTAAAAACCTATTTTCCTAATGAGCGTGTTGCACCACGCGGCAGTTAAATAATCGTCATCAGTCGTTTGGCGGCGCGAGGGGCGAGAACACGGCGGCGAAAAAGAATCTATCTGTTGTTCCTGCCTGTCATTGCGGCGCGCGTAAAAGGATAATTCGTTCTATATCGTGCCTTTTGGGCGCAAAGTGAAAGTGACGATCATTCGGTACAACGATTCGTAACGGCTTTCCGAGTTCGTTACCGGGAAATATGTAAATGAAAATCGTGGATCAAATATTCAAACAAACATTGCATTTCCGGATTGAGATTTGAGATAAAGCAGGTGATTAATCAACGAAACTAAAATATAATAATGAAAAGCAACATTTCAATTGAGATATTTGACAATATTATGGTCAATTTTTTATTTCTGGTTCTGTGGTTCATATTGTGAATTAAACATTTCAAACCATTCAAATGCAGTGATTTTAAAGTTGTTAAGCAAATAGTAGCAGTGGCTTGCTGGATTGTGATTTAGTAATTGCGACACTGACTGATGATAATTAAAATGATTGTTACAGATACAATGCTGGTGCAACATGTGGATTACCTTGAGACCATACTCGAGGAAACATCGGATGATCTTCAAAGTGATTCCGATCGTAGTGGCACCACCTACTGGCTCGGTTCTGACTCAGAAACTGAAAGCGTTATACACATTAAAACCAATCAACGGACAGCAGATGCTCGTTTGCCAGGTAAAGTTGCTCTTAATTAGATATTAGTAATCGAGAATCGATTCCGGGATTTATCACAGAAGTGTCGTCGTATCCATAGGAATTTTGTAATCTTGATTTATTCAGTTTGTTTACTTAGGGAAGGGTTTGTCAATCAAAAATGCTCTGGAAAACAATTTCAGCAAGTCAGAGCCCTAGTGGATCTCCGAAGATTAGAGGGAGAATCTTCGGAGATTGGGAGATGTTCCGTTAGGGAGTTGTTAATATAAAGTCAATATGTAACATAATAAGAAAAGCAAAAGGCGAGGCGTGCTGCCATCTGTAAACAGCTGGCGCCAATAAACTTCCCTGAGGCGGCTACGGTAATATTTTCCAATATAACTTAAAAGCCGATGAATAATTCTAATCGTATAATTGCAAAGGTCCTTGACATTGAAGAGTTACTTAAAAATGTTAAGATGATGTCTCAAGTCTGCTTCAACGGAGTTAGGGACTTTGTTTATAAAAAAATGATTACTTAATATTTTGCAGTAATCTGACCATAACGCGATCCTGTGTTTATGGGAGAATATTTCTGGTTATAATCCAACATCTGCAAACAACGGGTTCAGGGCGGAAATGTGGATTTGCCTCCCCTAGTGACGAAAAAAATTGAGAGATTCGCGCTATGGTCGTTAAATGGAGATCCACATAGAAATTTAGTATTAATTTAAAAAATTCTGTAATGTCGGTAATCACACTTGAATCTTGGCCTTAATATGCTACAACTGCCTAAAAGATGGCGTACTGTTATTGTCGGTTGTTATCATTGAAATTGACTATTTGTGCTTTGTTTCTTTCCTAATAACGAAATATTATTGACTCGCAATTAGCCGCAATCAAAAATCAATCTTTAAGTTTATTTATCTGTTATTCATTTAAATGATATTTTTCAACTTTACAAAGGGACAGTATGATAAGATAAGAACCCCCATTTCTTCATTAGTTGCCTAAAAATAAGTTTCTACAAAGTAAGTGAAGTATTTACAAATGTTTTGAAGGAATAAGGTCGAAATATTGTCTATTTCAATTGAATGTGCATATGGGGGACTGTTAGGACTCTTTAACTCTTATGTCTCACATTTATTCTTATTATCATTTGATGATTGTGAATATTTTTTTGTATTGAGATTGTAATGTACGTAACGTACATTACAATCAAACTTAATTCAAACTTCTATGAAATAACTCGTAAATGATATGGTAAAATTTACTCAAAATATGTTTCAAAAATATTTTCAAACATATTTTAATATATATGTCGCAAAATATATTTTCTTTAAATGTGTAGAAAGACCAGCTTAAAATTAGGGGAAAGTTACATTTAATCTATGCGATTTAAGGTGGCTGAGAGAAATTTTGACCAAGTTTGAGGCTAAGTAAAAGTTCATAAAGAATATGAATTTAAATTTTGCTGTTTTTTATAAACTTTGTTTTCTTATACAAGTATGACAGAAAGAAGCTTAGTTGATCTTATTCTAGACGTGCATAAACAATGGCAAATTTGCCAACGAATGTCAACAAATTACCCTAATGGCACATTTCTTCGGAAGTTCTCCGTAGAAGATAAAGATAACATCAAAAATCTCCCTTAAATCTCTTCTCCTGATTATCTAAGAAGAATCTACGTGGATGAACTTAGATTTAAGGGGTATTTGGGTAAAGATACGGTATGAGTTAAAGATGCCTCTCTGGCCCAGTGGTAACATATCCGCCTACAAACCGTAGAGTCGATGGTTCAAGTCTCGGTGCTGGCTTACTCAAAACTTTATGTATATTATTTAGAAAAAACTTTAAATGTATTTTCTAAATAATATACATATTTGTAATCTGACCATATTTTTGACGGAATTTTCCTTCGAACTCCATGAAATTTTCGTCGTAAATCTTGCTTGAACTAATCGGAAATTTCCTTTAGGTTATTTCCTTTTATTACATGGATATTTATACTTGAGTGTACTGACCGATCTGGACATTTCCGTAGTTTTTCCTGGAAATATTGCTGACACATTTCCAGGCAATTCCGTACAGTTTTTTCTTCAACGGAATTATTTAACTTTTAACGCTTGTCTTTTTGGCCGGGCCAGTATCAGATTCTATCAAAACAAGAGAGCAAAATAAATGTAATCAAAACGAATATATGACACTATATGCTAATCTAAGAAATCGCGTAAAGATTTGAAACCTAATATCCCTAACCTAATAATAAAAAATATATATATACATATAATATACGTATGTTATATATTATATATTAGATATATGTCAAATTCATGTTCTGTCTGGGTACATAGGGAAATTATTACATTAGTATAAGGCAAGTAGGGTAGAATGCTACTAAAACGTGATCATAACAAATTCACTCAGTTTTGTTATCCTGCATATGCAGCAAATTTTACTTTCGTCAGCTTGCTGACCAAACCTCAATGCAGCATCTGCAGGATAACAAAACTAAGTGCATTTCGTTTCACTGAGAAAAGAATGTGTACATTAGTCATGTTAGATTTTTTTATAACGTCAGTAGGGGCCGCCCCCCCCTTTTGTTCTTTGTCGCGTAGCGACCATGGCACGCGCGTTTTCTTGTAAATTTTATTTTTAATAAAATCTGTACTAAAATGCTCTGTACTGGTCTGAATATTTTTTAACAAAAAGTGATAGAATTGACTTGTCATTTTAGATGTATAAATTTTAATATAAAAAATATTTTACTGATGTGTAACCGTATTAAACAGTACTAAACTTGCAGGAAACGTTAATACCGGTAAAGTCTCATCTTAAAATTCCTTCATTTCATTGATTGTCTGTGAAGGTTTCTACGTTCCGATAAAACGCAAATTTTAAACAATCAGATCATACTTAAAATGTGAACCTTATTCACTATTCGTCGGTAATATAGAATGTATGTGTTCTATTATCGACATGAGTCAGTTAAAATAAAATATATCTATTTTAATATTATTTTATTAAAAGCACAATTTTTCCTGGACATGGGATAGGTTCTTATAATAAACAATTAGAAATTAACACATTCCGTTGTTCTCAATTTCCTTAATCGATAACATGTGACAATGATAAGGCATATCGAGTGAAGGAGTGTATCAGGTAAAATTAAAACGTATTCAAGCGTCCCTTTAATTCGATACACCGATCTACTGGCATGTATATTAAGTTGCATACTAACAGGCGTAATGCGTTGAGCGTTAAATTACCGAAACCAGTTTTCTAAGGCTCGTGAATTCGTTTTCGAAATGTACGTGAGTTATACATAAAATAGAGAATTCAATAGAAATTGTTTATCAACTTTAAGATATTAATAGCAAAACTGGTATGATTTGACGAAAAAAAAACTGCAAAATGATAACTGAGAAATCGAATTACTAAAACTTTACATGTTCTATTCAACATTAACCTAAATGATGAATACTAAAAACTTCTATCATGTAAAATAAAAAAGTCGGCAAAATACACCCCGTCTAAAGGTTAAGTAAGATGTTGTGTTTAGTTATTGAAATTAAACATTACGCCACGTTTGGTTGTATTGAAATGTGTGCAACATTTATTAATTCGCAATAGTTTTTTTTCGCAAAAGGTACGCATATCGTAAAAGTTACGCGATATATCGCACGTTGTAAACATTGGTTTTCTTAGTGCAAATGTAGTATATTGATAATAATTAGCAAAATATCAACGTCTTTTACCAAATATAAAAGAAAATTAATCTCGATTTTTCAACATTTTTTTAAACTTTTTGCATTTACAGTCACAAATGGATGTAAAATTCCTTCGATTTTATTGGAAAAGTACAATGAAAGTCAACAAAATAATATCTGAGTAGTCTACGCGCAGTAACGCTCACGATGTCAATTTTTATTACTATTTTTAATATTTTAATAACGTTTCACATAATCTCCGTCTCCGTCTCGGAGGCGGAGATTATGTGAAACTCATTTCTCTGTAAAGTCAAAATTTAATAAGCGTATAACCATGACATACCTACATATTTAAGTCATCCGTCGAAAGAGGACGGATGACTTAAATATGTCATCTTACGGCTTATTGACTACCGAATTCTCACAGAGTGCGCCCCGTCGTCATACAACTTATCTCGGCGATGCCTATGTTAAGGGGTCGTTTTAACAAAAATACCTGACAATCTGAAGAATTCTTTTTTATTGAATTGCTTCCATTAATACTTTGAAGATATCTGATTATATCGGGCTTTTTTATCACCATTGTGTGTTTTTATACATATCTGCATAAAAAATGTTTACGTTTAGACATTTATCAATTTCCTGAAAAGAATTCTTGAATCAAGATATTTTTGCCGTCTATTTTACCAAAATGTCTTAAAATTAAAAACAGTGGTTTCTACAATATTATAATTGGACATTACACGACTTAAGATACCTAACTGTAGGAAGTATTTCTGGAGTAGTCCTTCCACGCAGGATAGCAGTTTATAACTGAAATTGTTTGTCCAGTGTATTTGATTTGTTTGTAATATTTTCGAACTACCTTTTCTCTTGTTCTTTCGCCTCACCACGAACCTGGTTTATTCAACCGGAAGCAGCGCCTTATGTTGCTATATGGATGCTCATCGGCTTCGTGATCGTCGTGTTGACGCCCGAAGTTACGCATGACCGAATAAAGAATAGGCTTGAACGCATGCACACGAAAAATCATTGCCGTCAATCCTAGGTCATAAGAAAAAAAAATTGTATCATCATGAAAGTTAAGCTCCATTTAATCTCTAAAGATCAATAAACAGCTAAATTACACAACGCTGAAATACAACCTTGCATCGCTTTGTTTACAATCAGGCGTACTCTTGAAAGTTTCCTATTGTTTTAGTTTTTCGTAATTTTTCTTACACAGCATTTATATTATTGACCATCCAGACAGAACGTGGATATAAGAAAAATGGGCTGCGCTTTCACCGGTCTAGACTGACCTAACCTCAACAGTCTTGATTATAATTTTAACAATTTTTTTAACAGTCTTGACTGTAGTTTTAACGGTCTATTCCTTTGGGTCTGCTGAAGCAACTTCTTTTGTCCCTATACTCTTAAATTTGCACTGCGGGATGTGCAGTTACGCTAATAATAGCTTCATTTTTCGTTTTTTTTCTTTTGTCTGAAGAGGACAAGCTGGATGGTAGCGGCAGCGAGACCAACTCAGTGGTGCCAAAAAAGCGCAGACGAAAAAATGATAGCGAGGTGTTGGAGGGTACGACCACGTTTGGCGACGACTTTGCGATGTCGCCAAGGTCGTCGCGATCGTCCGGTTCGTCGCGATCCTCCAGGTCAAGCTCGCTATTGCAGTTCGAATCGCTGGAGCGGACCTGCGCTACGCTGTCGCCATCTAGCTTCAGTTTCGATTCTCTGGAGTACGCGAATCGGGCCAACTGCTCACGACTGGACACCACGTCTCCAGACAGTCTGGAGCAAGATTACGATCGACTGGTGCCGAACGGGTTTTCCGGCGCCGAGTTTACTCGAATTAGGCCATACCGAAGCTTCGAAAGCCTCGACACAGCAGCTCAGAAGGAACCAGAGCGCATTGTCAGCAATGGATTGGTTTCTTCAATGTTTTCGAAGAAAAACGAAAATCTGTCCGACAGGAGAACGCGAGGATACCGCAAAAGGTTGGTCATCGTTACACATTTGATTTTTAGTCTACGTGACTGTGATTTAGGCCGATATATTTCAGGGAAGCTTGTTCTAATTGAACATATGAGATATTGAAAATCATTTGTTTTTGCAAGGTTCATTATTTGCAATTTACATTTTGATTTATTCGATTCGATTACCGTTTGAATTTTTGAAAGGTTACTCTTCTCATTCTTTTTGAAAGGTTACCCTTCTCATTCTTAGTGTATATAACCTACGCGGACTAAATCTAATTAAATACAATTGGATATAAAACTGGTTGCACGATGATGGTTAGTTTAAAAGAGATCAATTCCAAAATTAACTAACATTTGACATCTGTCCAACGAAAAAACATGTCATGCATTGTGTCTGATAAAACAGTGCCGGTTAAGTAGTTTAAAAGTGACAGACTTTCGCGTTTGTTTGCAATAGAACGCGTAGACAGTCCATCGCGTCTAACTGACCTTACACCTTCAAATAGCCAGACTCAGATTTTTGGCAGTATTTACGCACGCGAACGTTACTCGCAATATCACCTGTCCATCTTTTCTTTGGCCAAGAAAATTTAAACTTGACCGTGAACTTTTTGTCTATTCCGTATCAATAAATCAGCCAACTTAATAGGATTTCAGAGACTGCATGTTAGACACAAGTCAAGAACTTCCCCTTTGTACCGTGAGCCAATAGATAAATTGTTTTCAATTGTTCGAATTTATCAGTTGTCGTTAAAGAAATTTGCAAAATTACAGCTAGTTTATTTTCTTCACCATGATGTATTATGGTAACATCTTAGAGAGTTCCTAAGCAAAAAACTAGTTTTTTAGAATACATATGCTACTTTCACTTGTTTTTCGCATCTACATCTTGTCCCTTTTGCCCCAATCAAATGTGGATTTCTTCCTTTATCGCCCCAGAAGGAATGTCTGGCGCACGCAGGACTACGACGACGAAGAGGACTACGACTACGAGGATGAGGATGAGGAGCTGAGCGAATACGACACCCCGCCCGTTTTCGACGGAGATGCCTTTCAGGACCGACTGATGGTGTTCGGGGATTCGTCCGCCAACTACGCGACGCTCGATTGCCGCAACACCATAGACCTTCGCGAAATCGGCCTGGAGAGCAAGCAAGACGCGTTCTTAGAACTGAAAAAATCAGGCCGGAGCACGACTCCGACGTCTCTGCGTCTTACCAAGTTAAATATAACCGGCAATATGGCGCCGGGACGGCAGGCGCAGCACCAGTACCGGCAGCGACGGTGGAGTGATGGTTCGGGGTTTAATTTTAGCGCAATGGACAAATCCCAGAGCGCGCCCAGTCTGGTATGCAGCACGGGCGAGTTCGCCGCGCGACTGCAGTCGTTCTTCTCGTCGACATTGGACTCGCCGTCCCGGTGCCAAGCGGACTTTCGCAGGGTCGCGAGCGCGCCCGACTTTTTTGAGTACCTGGACAGGGATGCGTCGAGACTGAGCGCAGACATGTCGGAAACCCTGGTACTGACAAAGGAGGAGGAGGAGCAGGTGCAGATGGCGCCCCCGAAGGAGTCGGAGAGCAAGACGGTGCGCACCCAGGACCCCCTTTCGCGGGGCCACATCCTCGCGGGGCCACCGATGACTGAACTACCCCGGTGCGAGGAGGAAGATGACGAGAGTCAGCCGATCCTGGAGGAGAAACAGGTGCCGAGCACCGTGCGCACCCAGGATCGCATCGAATCGGTGCTGGAAATGGTGCTGGAGAACGACCTAGACGAGGACCTGGTGCGCAACTGGGGCAGGGAGGTCCCGGAGGCTGCGACGGTGGTGCGCAGTGAGTCCGGACGGTCGCGGAAGGTCCGGAACAACGCCAGCTACGAGCTGGCGCAGCAGCAGGAGCTGGGGAAGCTGGAACCAGGATCCTCGAAGCTCCCTGCCCCGAAGGGGGTTCGTCGGAGGATACTGAACAACGCGAGCTACGAGCTGGCGCAGCAGCACGACTACATCCGGGTGCTACAAAGCAAGGGTGTGAGGCGGATGGACGCTTGCGAGGAGCAGGACGAGCAGAGGGACACCCTGGGCTGCGCCTCCTCGGCGATCAACATCTCTGAAGGCCGAGAGCCTGAGTCTCGCGTCTTCTCCAAGTCCACCGAGAACATGTCGCGGCCGGAGGGTCTGTTGGATCAGCTAAAAAAAAACTCGGATCTCTTTTCGCTCTGTGGCGACGGTGGTAGGAGGATGAGCGAACCAGTAGACGACGACGTAGATTATTGCTGCTTGGAGACCAAACCTATCGGAAAGAGCGAAGGGCTGGCGGTCGAGACAAGGCCCTGCGAGGACTGGACCACCAGTTGGAGGAACGAAGACGACGTTGACGAGGACAAATCGGCGCGAGTGTGCGATCGGCGGGCGACCTTCGGCGAGGCGGAGCTGGAGGGTAGTTCCGTGTTGCTCCGCGGCTGCGAGTCGGCGGCCGGTGATCCCAACCAGGGTACCAGGGCCTTCGCGGGGAAGGGGCTGGCGGGTCTGGAGCTGGGCCGCGGCGTCCAGGCGCCCCCTCCAGAGCGCGCGCCGATGACGGCTGGCGGCTCGCACGAGCGGCTCAGCAGTAGCTATCCGACCACGGCCGAGGCGGCGAAGCAGCGCTTAGGCCTAGATCCTAGCGACTCCGCCAATCTAGTGCGCGCAGACATGTCGGCCGTAGCCGCGAGGCGGCTGGCCAACGCCGACAGCCCCACGGCTTCGTCCACGAGCACCCTCTCGTACACCCCGGAGCGCAAGAAGACTGGGCTCGGGGGCTTCCTGCAGAGGTTCTCGCGGCTGAGGTTCAGTGGCAGGTCAAAGGTCCCGAGGTCCGAGGCACAGAAGGACCAGAAGAAGCTGGCACAGCAGCAGCAACAGCAGCAGCATGCACAGGTCACACAGAAGAAGGACCCGGATTACATTATCATACCGTTGCACCCACCGGAAGGCGAAGAGCGCACGCTGAAGGAGGCCGACCAAGTGCACAACAACGTCAGGTAGGTGGCGGCGTTTGGGCCCTTTTTCCGGTTTCACGCTTGTTCCTGTTGCGCCGCAAGTGTCAGAGTTGTTGTCGAGGGAAAGCAGGTAGACGATTAGAGGCGTGGTTTCGAGACACGTGGGTTTGGGAATGCGCTGGGAAAAGGTCTGAGCACTGCAGTTCGGAGGAAAACTCGGAGATTGCGATCGGGCGGGAATAATGGAGATGCTTGTTGACTTAAGGGAATGGTTGCGGGGTTTTTGGGGTGAACAATGTTGCGGTTTAATGGGCTTACTGGAGAAAAGACTACCGGGTAACTGGTGGAAAATTTCGGTGAAGTTTGGACTGAGAGTTTAGACTGAATTTTAATTTCGAGGAAAAAGGGTACCCGAAAGTGTTTGTCGGGAGCGTGTACGTAAAACTTTGATCCGCCGGTATGGAAGTACGGATTCCGTCTCAATAGAGCAGTTCACGTGTTGAAAACTATTTATAAGCATTGATGCAATGGAATAAGTATCGCCACTCATCGGAACTTGTAACGAAGTGACATAATCTCCTATTTCTTTGGTAACGGAAAATCAACTTTTTCTGCAATTCTAATACATCATCGACATACGCTTCTTACAAAACAATAGCTACAGTTTTGAATTGCAAACAACAGTTTTTTCTCGACGCCGATAATGTCGGTCGTTAAAGGGTCTATATCTTTCAAAATCGGTATTGTAAATGTCACAGCTTTGATAATATCTGGATACAATTGTTAATGATTTAGTTTAACTATTGTCCCGCCTAAGTCGTCGACTTTTGCCCGAGGGTGTGCGATAAGTTATTCACTGTTCGACGCGGCAATGTCCAGAGCATTGCAAAACAAACTGCACGGCTGCGAAGACTGAACAGGGACCGCGAATGTCGAGGAGGGCTGCGCGATCGGGCTTAACCTTCGCCAACGTTTAAAGTACTATGGGTTCGCTAATAATATTTACGAATGCAAAGTGAATCGTGAAAAGGCGAATTGAAACAAAAATGCGACATTTGTAGCCATGAGAAAGGCAAACAGTTCGTTCCAATGCAAATTCACTTTCTGCATTTCTGCTTTTTCTCCGCGAGTAACATTCGTCGTCAATCTTGTTTTTACTGCAACTTTCGAACCTGATTGACGACGCGATATTTGGTACACGCATCATTGCGAACCTCTGAATCAGATCCCACAAATTGATGTAATTCACACGAAATGCAACGTACGATAAAATACTAAATTGTCCAGCAATCCAAGAACATAGCTTTCAAAGCTATCAAAGTTACTGCGGATAAAATTAAAGAAATTTCTTAATAAACTTTTAGTACAAAATGCATAGATTAAAACATTGATCTTAATTTTTCAAAGTATCGCCTGACAAGTTTAAAATTCTCATATTTGATCACGTCATGTACAATTTTTCACAGTATCGTCACATGTTGCCTGTAACTTAATTAAGGTCGAATGCCTCAATTGTCAACAGCTTCTCTGGTGACGGCGTAATGTTGTCATTTTGTAACCCTGAAATGCGGGTTCAAGACTTCGCTTTGGAAACTTTGTCTTACTATATTACATTAATTATTACTCGGATTTAATTCAAATTTTAGTGCATCAAAACTTTATGCTATAAATAGTGTAATAAAAGTATATGAAGTAAACAGTTAAATAAATAGTTAAAAGTACTGCATTTTTCTGAGAAGACTGAATTACTTTAAAATTAATTTTTGATTAAATTGAATATTTGCACTTTACAAAATTACACTTATTTACATTACTTTAACATTTAAGTTATTCCTATTCTTTTTCAACGAACAAATACTTCCACTAATCTAATCGGAAAAAGTCTAATCTGAAACTAAATGACATTTAATTATACGTTGAAAAAATTAGTGCTCCTATTAACAAAAAATATTTGCCTAGAAAGTTTTACTCCGAATCCCTATTTTCTAAAAACCTCAATAAAAACTGCTCTCATGACCCACGCGCGAGTCACATGTTCCAACTTACTTTGCCATCTACAAATTAAATTCCACGCTGAAATCTTTGAAGTGAAATTGTAGTGCGCGATTGGTCGGGTATTAGTCGTAGTCGCAGCCGGGAATGAGTCTTCTGAAGCAAAAGAACTCGGTCCGAAGTAAATAAGTGGAAAAAGTAATATTGACTCAAGATATCGCCCGCGCGCATCGCGGGCAAAAACTACGTATCGACTTTATTATGTAAAGCAGCGCGTAACTCGAGTTGGTTTTCATAGTCGTTATCATCGTTTTCCATTACATTGGGGGATAACAAGGAGGTCAGTGATAGCAATGGTGACGCGGCGCTCCGAATGCTCCGAGCGGCTACCGGTTCCACCCACCGCTGCCACTTAATCCCTCGCGTTCGTCCATTTAATTTCTCTTAATTTCTCATTTGTCTCGTTTTGCGCACCAAGCTGCTGCTTCCCAGCCGAGCACAATCATCGGCAGTTACGGGGGTCAAAGACCTTTCCTGGAATTAGCAATATTTATGCAACGAAACACTCAAGTACCCAGACGACATACCCAGACAAGTGTTTGGGTTAGTTAAAATGGGGATCTAATAAAAAATGGCGTCGGGGGGAAGGTGGATGTAACGTCTAGAAACATCATCTCAAAGTGTTACGGCGAAATTTGAAATATGTAAAAAGTTTCGAGGAATCGAAGCCGGCGACTTACTGACGCATACTGGCGAGCATAAAACTTTAAGATTGTTAACGAATTATATGGATGAATTAGGAATTCCGCGAAAATTTACACAAATGCAGTATAGTAATTCGGTTTAATTTGCAAAAAAATTGGATAATTTTGTTGTTGGAAATTTAATTGAAATAGTTATTATCGAAGTTATCAAAAATTATGGTTTCTTATGGGAAGAGACGTATTTGATGCAGACTTTTTGCAGGCGGAGGAATAACAGTTAAAAATTGCAATAAATTGAATTTGTTGTTATACACTGTGAAAACAAAAGTGCAGTTTTCAAGCATATTTACTTTAATTCAGTTGCAAGTAAATATGCTTGAATTTCAAAGCCCGACTTTTAAATTCAATTCAACTTTAAAATGACATCATGTTTTATAGAGTTTTTAGGTTAGAATGCCGCAGATTTGAAGTGTGAGTTTAAAATTAAAGTTCAACTTGAATGTTAAAGCATATACACTGGAATGTTAAATTCAAACTTCGAATATCAAGTATATATGCTTAAAAACCTGCTTTAAAATTCAACTTCTTTTTTGCAGTGTACTTTCTGTAGAGATATTACGTGCGCAGTGTATATCAAATATTCAATATGCTTGTTATAGTATGGTAGACATATCCACTGGTACTCTTATTCATTAAAAAGTGTAACTCTTTAGCCGCCGCTATATATCGAATACTAGTGAATGTTTTCACATAAAATGTTGTATTTTCATATTAGATTTTAAAGTATGTAAAAATTTATTGAAATTTTATTTACGAAAAAATTTTTAATAAAGAAAATAATTTTACCTTTGCACATTAATTTTATTTTTTTATTTTAATGAACTGTATGTATGATTAATTATGGGAACTGTGATGAATTATTTATAAAAGAAGTATATATATTACTTCTTTTAGAAATAATTATCCGTAGAATGTGATCGTCTATTTCGAAAATTAAACGTTTCCAAATGTACTTACAATAACATCTTAACATAGTTGGGCACAGTTATGCAAAATAATTAAAGTCGTTGTCCAATTTAAAACTTCACGTTTTTAGAAATAGAGTAATAGGTTACAGAGCGTTTTATTATATAATTTTCTATTAATAGAGCTACTGCATACAATCAATTTATAAAAACTTAAATTTTTTTACTTCAGCTTGTTTTGACATAAAACGTGTATTTATTTAATTTTATTATCATGCAATCAATGTAAAAATTGCACAAATGAGATTCCAAATAGTGAAAATAAAACACGACCTAAAATCACCAATCTCACAAGATACACATTCTAATTGTTCTAAAAAGTGCATTCAACATGTAGCCTTTTCATAAGCTGTTTATAAACGTGGGTTATACGTCACGTTCTCTCTATCTCCCTCGAGTGGGGTTTTTCCGACCGATATTTAACTGTGTTGTGAGATGAATAAAATATATCTCGAAGGAAAAACAACTGAGGAATGAGCCATTTCTGCTGAACGTGCCGAGCACAAAAACATTTTCATAATCATCTGTTGCACAGTTATCACTTTCGAAGGAATTTATCTCTACCTTAATTACTCCCAGACATCGAAGGGAAATATATAATCTTTATTTCATTTCAAAGGAGTTAACCTTTTGGCGTTCACGCTGCGTTTATCTTAATGGCTCTTTCAGTTTCGGTGGAGTTCTATCTTTATTTTGTCACACTTTTCGTACCCTAACCATCTCGGCGGAGTTCAAGCGTAGTCTGTGTTTCAGCTGCGCTTTTATTAATTTGCACTTCCCCAACTCAATGTGTTCACTTTCCTCAACAAGTAGTATTTTTTTATCCAAAAATACTACTCCAGAACAATATTAATCAGAAATGTGCTTTCCTCCAGTCAAAATATAAAGAATTATATTGGTCTATTATAAATTATAAATAATTAAGCTCCGAGTTTTCGTCGTTAGAAAAGTTGGGAAATCTGACCAAGCTATAAAAAGAAATACAGTATTTACTGGTTCCCACATGATTGACTTTGATGAACTCAAATCATGGAACTTTAGACTGAAAATCCAAATAACTTCTCATATTAACTCGTTAACTTTTTTAAGTCCCAGGATTCTGTTACAAAATTCATTTTTGCATTGAGATAAATAATGTATTGTATGCAGACAAATGCCGCGGAGGGAATACGTTGCGAAATATACAAATATGTAAACATTCGAAAAGAAACAAGACAAACATATATTGTTTAAATTTTATTTTGAGCTCTATGTTTACATTCATCTGTCCTTCGCCATGTAAGTCCAACATTATTTTGCTATTGGCTCAATATAGTATACGCCTTATCCACACTTTTGAATGTGACTGTCACGACATCTGTAGATCAAAGTTTTGAGTTGATTTACAACAAATGTCATTGTTTATCAGTTACAAAAAGTTAACAAACTGATTATGGTGTTTTTGTACCTAATTTTGAAACTTCTATTCGTTTCAACACATTACTGCAATTATTCTTTTTATTATTTCACAAGATTGTGCTGCTAACCCAAAGAATACTTTTTTTTAATTATTTTTTATTTATTTTCTGATATATTATTATTTTTCCCCAATCTGAATTGGTTGCTTATCATGTTTGCATTTTTTACTCTTTTATTTCAATTTTTCATATCTTAACCATTCTCCAAAACATCTTGCATTAAGCATATTTTTCAAAATCATTTATTTCTAAATTCTATCCACTGAGGAACCTTTTAAACATATTAATAAATATAAAAATGTTTCTTTCATTAAAAAATACAGATTTTCGAATAAACTAAACTAAAACAAACAAACTTGTCGAAAATCGCTCGATATTTAACCGATCGGCGCGACTTCCTCATTGTTACCCATTTTGACACGGCTCCGTGACTGCGCAACAAATTGTGCAACGCTCGCCGAGTACTGACAACTAAACGTGATAATGCCGATGGCCGTGAAAAATGAATTAGTGGATAAAGCGCGTGAATGTAATCACGTAGTTTAATTTACTGCGAAATGCGTTTAGTTTGCCGCGAGCGACCCCTGTCGCCAAAAAAGGTTTCCCCGAGATCGACGTCGGCAGAATCGGTTTATTCGTTGACACGGAAATATCAAAATTGGACGAAAAACGCGCGGATTATATGAGATGCTAATTCCGCCTGCAGGGATCGTGCCGCCGCGAGGTCACATGTCCGATATAACGGCACAGTCAGCGCCATCTGGGCGGCACGTTCGTTTATTCATTCCACGCTCGTGGTTCCGCCGTAGCGGATGAATCAACCGCAATCAGCCACGGCGACTTGTGTCGATGTTAATGTAATGCCGCACTCGTGAATGGCCGGCCTTGTTCGCGCGACAGCATCTCGCCGTACAGTTGGCTTTTTCTCCAACTGCTATTCATTCATCCGGACATTCTCGCGACTGCTTAATTGACATTACCCTCGCTTTTTGCCGAGGCTAATTGGTTCAAGTTTTAGGCCGAATTCGGACGAGAATAACCAATTTGGCTGGCATTTTGGGGGACAAACGCCTGATCACTAATATAATTTTTTACTTTTTTAAACTTAAAACAATTTGGACAAAAATTTTTGTGGCACACAAACTAGCTCGCAAAAATACACGTTTAAAACTGGACTGGAAAAAATCACTGAGAAAAAGGCTTGAGTAAATTTTACTATATGATTTACACGCAGGGAATTATCTGAGTTAAATCAAATAAACACATATGAGTAAGAATTCCTGAAGTGGACCACGAATTTCCCTTTAGTCGAAAATAGTTAAGAAAAACACATATTTGTAAT
>JABFPB010002078.1:0-21748 GCA_022817645.1 Ceratoteleas bidentatus
GTAGGTTATTTCATTTACCCCCCCCCCAAAAAAAATCCCGAAAAACGTCGAGTATTTAGACATTTACTTGTATTTGCCCCCTTAAAGAACCCTTTCCAACATACTTGAAGAATATACCTACACCTAATTTCCTCCAAAAATGAGTTCAATTATTTAAAAAATTCCAATCAAAAGAAACTCTTTATTGAAAACTCCAGCACAACCCTTGTTCCAAATCGAATCGCCTCCGCTCATTTTCCATCATAGCCCGTTTTCAACCCAAAAGTACACCGTCATCAGTCCAACCAAACACACCCAGTTGATTTATCGTATTAAAACTTTTCAATTGTGTTTTTAAGAATCGAAACGAACAATCGGAATAAACCGCGAGAGCAAACATCCCGAGCGAGACAAAGTTGCATTGCACATATCAAACCAATAAATTACAAGTTCACTTATGAAACGAGTGACTTGCAATCTAACGCGCCGCGGGGACAGTGAAATTGTTCGCAACGAAAACAAGCATCGCTCTGTTTTGCACGCGCGAAAAACGCAGCAACAATAATAACGAAATCGCCCTCGTTAATCACCCGGGGTAACTTTTTGATGCAACGGCACTTAATTCCGGGTTAATGACGCCGGTGCCCAAAGTGCTTTGGCCGGAAAGTCGCGTGATAGGCGGCCGCCTCGTTTGACAACACAAATTTCGCGTATTTAAAACGGGATATTACGGGAGCCATTCGTATCTGCGACGCTCTTAAATAAAGATAGAACGGTAGTGGCACTGTACTGCAATACGGTAAGCCATAATATATCGCCGACATATATCATCAACCGGCTAAGCACGGTTGAAAGCGTTACTGCATTTTTATGATAATGCGCAAAAACCGTCAAATTGTTCGAATGCGGCAACCGGCGCGTTGCAACGGCAAAGCCAACTTTTTTTCACAGTCGCAAACACAGACAACACAATTAAGGAGGTTCCGACACGATCTCCTTAATGAGAATGTTTTAGAAAAAATGTATGTTGTGGACACATTTCATGCAAGAAAACCACGAATAAGAGGCAGTCCTGCTGGATGTTGAGAAATAGTTCATAGAAAATATATGGCATTTAGGGAACTTTTTTTAACTAAATTAAGTTAAATTTGTTTATTATTATTAATTATGATTAATAATATATTATATATATAGTAATAATAATACAATTAAAAATATATAATCAAAAAACAATGATTATTATTAATTATTAAATTAAATAAAAATTTATCTATGGTCCGACGATTAGAAATTGATGATAATGAAACAAAAAATTAGAGAATATATCAAATTTGCAAATAATTTCTCTAGTTATTTGTGCAATAATATTAACAATAGTATTAATTTTATTTCATTACTGCAAAAAGAAAGAGTCAGATTTGTTGAAACTTTTGTGTCTTATAATTTTGTTGTTGTACTAATAACCATTTTCATGATATTAATATAGTTTTTTAAATTTTGATTAAACAAAAAGTTTAAATAATTTTGAAATTACTTTTCTCGGTGTTCTATGATTTTATTATAATTTTCCCTTTCGTTTCATTTGCAAAATATTTTCCCCCATCTAAGAAACCTCTTCAAATGAATGAGAGCTCCAAATAGCAGTTAAATTAAAATTTCCCTCGCGACTTGGAGACGGTGTAAGATATAGCGATGCAAAAACAATGCCATCTGTACATAATTCATGTTTAATTTCATAATAATAATGTCTATTCACATCTAGACCCGAACAAGGTGTTTGCGAGAGACGGAATCGCGCCGTATTTACACGTTGATCCTATTACGGTATATACATAGAACAATTAATAGTGAATTAAACGCGTGCAGAGTCGAACTGAAATCCGCAATTTATCGCCCGGCAGTACGAAAGTCGTTTACAAGCGATTCTTTGCAGGCGCTGCGAAAGAGATAACGCAAGTTCGAACGACTTGATGAAAACCCGCAAACCACTGGGATAACAGGCCGAGTGGTCGTTGGCGATGTTTGCAATTGAAATACAAATCACAATTCGCTTAATGTCACGGCTCGCGTCGTATAAAATACGTGGCCGATTTGTATGGCAAACTGTTGCACCTCTGGCGGATGTTGATAATTACATATGTACATAGAAAAGTTCGAATCGCAGGCAAAGTATCGGCAACAATTATTCAAGCGCTTTGTTCCAACGAGTTAGACATTGTAGAAATCGTAACTAATGCAACAGTTATTTACAGTCGGGTGTTCGCGTAAAACAAACGGTTTGGCACACTAATATCAAACGTGTAAAATTGAAAGGTAAAAAGGGTAAAATTAATTTAAAAACAATGTATAAAAGTTCGGTGTAAAAATCGTCGAGTAAACGAGATAAAAATGCTTCGCCTTTTTACGTTTTGTAGAACGTAAAAAAGGGAGTACAGTTAAAAGTTTATCACACGAATTTGTGATTCAATTTGTTCGGTTTGTCGATTTTAGAACATGATTTAGTTCGAGCTGAAAACGTATTTGTAATAGTTCATCGGCAGAACGGGACAATAATTAACGAAGATTATAAATATAAATACGTAGAGTTAATGAAACGTATTTCAACAACAACAGTTACAAACTAAAATCGTCATGCCATTTTGTTCTGATTAGTCACAATTTGGTTCGTCGACTGTCAAATAAATTAGTATACTAATAAATGTTACGTAAAATTGCACATGTATATACATCGTTTACGTATTTACAGTCCGTTCGACATGCCGCAAAAATCCTGTCGGCATCTTGTGCATTAACAAATAGCAATTGTCACTACGTTCTCCTAACGCTCCTTTACAGTCCATTAAATGAATTTGAAGCACTTTTGTTTATCGTGGGGTATCCTTGTTTTAAACAAAATCGAGTCCGCGCGATATTGAGTATTTAAGAGAGGCATGTATCCAAAGACCTGCAAACATTTTTCAAAAGTTACTACAGGTTACAGTTTAACATTTGATTTATGCTTAAGAAAAAATTGATAGGAACCTGAGTAAAAAAGTTTATGCACTTGTGCCTCTCTTGGAAATGCGTATCATCTTCTGATAACGATACTGGACAACCGGGACATCGGAAGGTCCAACGTGAAGTTACCTAAAATCCACCAAAAATGATTAATTGTGGAAATACAACAAAGAAAATGTATGTTATTGAAATTTATTATTATCTACAAATTTGTTTTATCCAGTATTAATAATATATCGAACCTTTACTGGAGGCTTTCGTGTCAAGTGAGATATCAAAAAGTTCATAGCAATATCTTCACAATTCATGTACTCGTCGACTTTGTCCCTAATGGCTTGTGGCAGCCAATGAGTGTACAGATAAGTGTAGTGTTTGTGAATGAACGCTGCTCCCGTTAACACCATTGACAATTCACATGAGTAGTTCGAGTTATAGTTCCACGCGTTGTGATGGTTTTGATCCCATGCATGGAAACGCCCGGGAAAACCGACTACTCGATCCCGGTGTTCCCTCCAAACTCTGCAAAAAAATCATTACAAAAGTTAAAAAAATTACTAACTTATTTTTGGAATATTCCCTGATAGAACATCAATTCGACATATATCAAATAAATGTATAATATACGTATATTATATGTATATATCTATTTTATGTATGAAGATCCATCTAATACATGTGTAATATACATCTTGTTCTATTAGGGTTGAGTATGATGAAACAACTTACCTAAACCCAAACAAAATCTCGTCATGCCTCAAATGAGCATCGTCGTCCACCGACAAAACCGCTTCTGTCTCTATGGCATCGAATGGCAAAAATCGATTGTTTAAACTATTTCTAGGCACTTTTATGACCTGGAAAGAAAAGGAATTCATGAATGTAAGACTACGTCTGATTAGAGTTCATTTATTTTGACAGAATATTTTGAAATTTCACCTCTATTGGAACTCCAATATCCGGCCATCGGAGATCCTCCATTGGAGGTTTCGGACTGTTCCACACAACAAGAACCTTATTCAAATAAGGCAAACCATACAGTCTAGCGAGCGAATTGATGAGAACCTGTTCACGCTCGTACGTCAACATAACAATTGTGAATTGTTCTCGCGGATGATTTCCTCCGAGGGACTCGCTAAATTCTTTGCCAGCTCCACCGGCACCCTTGTTTATGGGTCGGAAACCAACTTCAGAACCTGAAATGATCATGTCTTATCAGAATCTGAATTATTAACAGAATACATATTTTTACCATACGACGACCTACCCAAAAACTTAGCATCACTAGGTAAAACGGTATCAAAAGGTAACTGCGGGTAAAGGTTGAATGGGTCAGCCCAGTCATTCCATATTTCATAACCATGAACTAGCATGGTTGTGTAATTCCTCCTATAAGCTGGGGAAGGATAAGGTGGTTCCAAAGGACCGAGACTTTCCTCTGCTTCGGATTCAGCAATTATGGCATCTGACCGTAAAGGCTGAAATTAAACGTGGAATTAGTTGGGAAACCAATATTTAGGTAGTTGTGTGTATAACTAAAAATCTTACCACAAAACTGTCGTTAAAGACACTGGTGCTAGCAGTTTGCGAAGCCGGCAGAGGGGGGATTCCCAGCCTGTCTCGCACAACTGCTATAATGGTGTCTACAGTAGCTTGGGCGGATCCCATGTAGCGTTCCCACATGAGTCTGCCCTGACGTCGCATTACCAGTAGATCGTTGTCCGGAATGGCACGCAGTAGGAAATGCATTTCTGTCACTCTTGCCTGTAAACATCAAGATTCCAATCATCAATTCATATTAAACCATATTTCGTTTGCAATACAAAAAGCTAACCATGAGGCATTTGAATTTAATTGAACATGCATCATCGTTACTGTCGATCGACGACTCTACTTGTTAAGTGCTTTTTATGACTGTTAAAATGCCCAATCAATTCATCCATTTGGTAACCGGAGTCTTGTTGAAACGAATTTTAATTTTGGTTACATTTCTAGTATGAATGAATCACGTTTTCTGTAGAATTTGACATTATTGAAATGTATTTAAATGCGAAAAATGGTGAAGAAAATTCCATCGCTGGAATGTTCAATTCCAATCAAGAAAAACATTAATTAAATCATTTGATTGGATTCTATTTATTTTTATTTGTTTAAACTAAAATATTTCATGTAAACAATATAAATTTTGATTTAAATCATAAAAATCAAACAAATCTGCCTTAAATCAAATCGATTAATGAACATTTTTTATCCAATATTTCGCAATCCTTTCTGAAAAAATTGTATTATTCTTTTCCCTCTTTATAAATATTTTCAAAACTCCTTTCACCGACTCCTTTCACCGAACAAAACAAAAATACACATCTCAGTTCTTACTTTGGGTAAGAAAATAGCAGCCCTCCTCCAAGCAATGACCTCCTTGAAACTAAGTATGATCTGGTCGCCCCCCAGAAACACCGGTATCGCGCCGCACCGCAGCGCCTCGTACAGTCTCGCTTGCATCGACGAGCTCGACACAAAGGTCGCGTTGCTCGGCGCCAAAATGAGTGCGAAAGTCGACTGTTTCAGGACCGCCTTCCTCGACGAGTCGGTGCCGCACAGCGACCAATCGACGGTCTCCGCCGACTGGTGCGACCTCTCCTCCGACGCCGGGATGCACTCGAACTGGATGAAGAACTGGTCCAGCGTGCTCCCGGTGCTCATGTCCTTGAGATGCTCGACGATGAAGTTGTCCAGATTGTTCTCGTCGACCGCCAGCCTCTCGATGTCGATCTCCGCGTCGTCCATCCGCGTCATGTCCGACATCCGGCGCGACGGCCGCAGCTCCCCCTGGAACGACAGCAAAAACGTCCGCCGCGCGGGCAACATGTACGCGCAGTCCTGCCAGATGTCGCCACCGGGCGGACCCAGGATCGGCGGCACCACCAGGTCGAATCCCTCGCGGAAGAGCTGCCGCTCGAAAGTGGACTGCACGACCATCGCGCGACCCGTGTCGATGTCGCTGAGCACGTTGCCGGACTCGATCGAGAGGTCGCGCCGAGCGAGGTTCAGGAGGATGTGGTTGCGGCCGTCTCCGCCCCAGTAGGGAAGCGCGTGCAGCTTCTTCGCGTTGATGTTCTTCTTGCGGCGCTGAGCGCTGGAGTTCTTGGCATCCTGAACTGGGAGTGTTTCGCCGATAAGGACGATGTAGATGCACGCTTCTGCAGGGTTCGAAGTTAGGTGAGGGTTGTAACCTGGAACAGTTGTTGATATAATGTAATGTTGAAAAATACTTATAAAAACTATTAGAAAATATCAAATACTTATAGGAAATGTGGACAGTATTTCCATGTAGACATTGGATTGCCATACAAAATTATTTCATAAATCATAAATGTTGTGGTTTATAAATCAATCCACAACATGTCACATATAATTCTGAACTAAAATGGTATATATCTGTATCTTTCAAATATTATTTCAAACTTGAGAAATTCAAACCTGAAACTTTTATACCCGTATGAAAATGCCGGCTGATTTCAGCAGAACTGTATTTTTGTCCGTAATCGTCCATAAAAAGGCTTATCTTCCCATAATCAACCAGAGATTTAAGTACAGGTACCTAAATGTTATAACTCAATACCTAAAGTTTGAGCGATGGTCGTTTTAAGAAACCCATCGATGTCCCATCCAGAGTTGACAATCGGAAAATTATCAGAGTTGTACAGGTAAACCGGGAACCCGCTTGTAAGGGCACATCGACTATGGTCAAAGCAGTTGAACATCCGGCAGTTGCGAGGGTCATCGATATTGGGAACAACGGCTGGAAGGGAATCGACCAGGATTCGTTTAGGTGGCGCTAGTTCCGGGGTGTTGCGCTCGACAGCCTCTCGTTGGGCAACCTGTGCTTGGACCACGCTGATCTTGAGACGGTCCAGGTCGGTCTGCTGGTGCAGCAGCTCTTGTTTGAGTTCGTCGATGCGCTGCGTCAAACTGCTGACCTCCATTTGCAGTCGCTGACGCTTCGCCTCCAAGTCTCGCAGTTCATTGCTCACGGACACTTTGATGCGCAGCATTTCTTCAATTCTGGCTTTCAGGTCAATGGCTTTCATTGCTGTGAAATTTTCGAACGCTTCGAGCTTGGAACGAGTGCGATAAATGTCCATGCTGGATGAATTTGTTTCGACCTGAAAAAAATTTTAGAGTTTGAATTTAAGAGTTATGGTACAAGTTTAGACTATCAACAAATAATATTAAATAATATTCTGAGAATATTATTGGAAGATAAAAATATTCCAGGAACATTCTTGGAATATTAATTAATATAGTGGCTGATAAGGAATTCATAATTCATTTCTCAGGAAGAAAAGTTGGAAGTTGATTGAAGTATGATTAAGGATTTGTTTTCATTAATGATTTTTATTCAAGTGCATGTTTAGAAATCAATGTCATATTGTCCATTTGAATTGTAATTAAATCACTGTTTTTTATTTGCAGTTCTTTCTCTGTCATTGCTATATTTATGTATTCATACTATATATATTGTATCTATGTCCATATTATCATCATTTCATGAGTTTATAACTTATCAATAAATTATGAGTTATGATCATTTATTATTTTAATTTACTCTATTAAATCAATTAGTTTTATTTTAAGGTTGATATTATTATTTTTTATATTTTATCGTAAACTACATAATATATTTTGAATATATTGACATTTTACATATAATGATATACTTAAAAAATTATATTGAAAATGTACTAAAAATATATTGTTATTACATATTTCAGGAAAACATATCAGAAATACATTGTCAACACATGTTTCTTTTAACCAGGCCAATTTTCATTAAAACTCAACAATACAATTCTCCAATCTCAAACTCCACCACCCATCCCCATTATTTACCTTCGACAAGTAATAATGAGCACAAAGCGGCATGATGAACAACAGAACGGAAAAAACGATTATCAATCTGGACAGTTTGATGTGAGTCAGCCAGTGGCGGATGTCCCGGACCGTTCCTCCCGGGTGGTGCGTCGGGAGTACCTCGTAATTAGCACCGACCATTTTCCCGGCGGTTTTCAGTCAGACATAAACATAAATATCATCCAGCCGCAACGGCAACCGGGACTGTCAAGTTTTCGGATCCCCGGGCGAAATAAGCCGTGCGCTGTCGGCGCCTCAGAAGTGCACCGCTGCGGTCCAGAATCGCGCGTCCGCGTCGCCCGAGTGGCCTGTCATTATTGTCGTACGCGCGGAACCTCACGAAACCATCGCGAGCTTGCAGCGGGAAAACGCGCCGCCGCCGATTTCGGGATCGCGCGCCGCATCACCGACGCAGCGAGTGTCACCGTCGACGCTCGATTTCGGTCACATCACCACGACACTCGAGCACTGCCTTCCGTCGAACGTAACACGCGAAACACCGCCTGTCCTTTAGACTGTCGCTACGACGAGTGCAGCGCAGCGCGATCTATGGGGAAACTGGGGAGTTACAAAAGGATCCCTGGTGAAAGTAGGAATATATTGGCCATATAGGAAACATATTCCCAATATATTTTTTGTAAGAAAATATATTTCAGATATATTCCCAATATAGTTTTTGTAGGATATTGAGAATATATTGCAATTTTTGCAATGTCTGGAATATATTGGGAATATATTTCTAATAGCTGAAATATATTGAAAATCTATTAGGAATATATTGGTAATATATTGGGAATGTATTGGGAATATGTTGGTAATATATTGGTAATATATTGGGAATATATTGGAAATATATATTTCTCTTTTTACTAGGGATGCGGTTCGCTACTGAAAAAAATTGCTTTAATGGAATTTTCTGAAATTATCCACAGTAATGATAGTAGTGAGAATTACATTGTGAGTATATCTGTATATGTTATAATTACAGATATAAAAGCTGAATAAAGTTTCACAACAATGATTGTTGTGAATATTTACCGAACATGCAATAATAATAAATTTATTATAAGAAATTTGGGTCCCTATTTGGCTTTGAATTTGTGATATGAAAAATGATAGTAAATGCTCAGCAAACGAAAACCAATTGAAAGCGATATAAACATCTGTATCTGAAATTTGTATCTCGCCTCTTCTTGCTAAGATATATACTCCTAATAAATGAAAACCAATTGAAATAATACAAATAACCGATATAAATATCAGGCAAAAACTGTATTGGTTTCAATAGCATTTTTTAGTCGGTTCAAACCGATACATTTTGTTAAGTATTCAATTTAAAAATAATTTAAATTGAATACTTATTACTCTGTGTCGCAGTAATATTTATTTATAAGCGTCTGAACAAAAATGATTTTTGCCAGTATCTTATGAAGAACCAGTTCAAACCGATAAAACATGTCTAACTCATCAAATATATTTCAAGTGATAAATTCTAGAATTTTTAAAGAAACGTGATAAAAATGAAAATATTACTGTCGGTTTCAATCGGTTTTCGTTTGCTGGGTTAAGACAGAGAGATCAGACTTTGTATGGAATTTGTTAAAAAATTTTTTTTTTTGACATTTGTATTGACAATTTTTTTAATAATTGCAAATGCTACTAGGGAAAACATTTACAACTTTGATGTTTTACTCTCTGAAATTGTCTTCAACATTCAATTATATTCACATCTAATTCAAATGTTTCTTAGATATTTCTTACATATTTCTTAGATTAACATCCTCCTTTTCAAGGTATATTTTTTCATATGAGCTGATATTAATTAGTTAATTCCTGAATATCTTAAAATAAATCTCTGTACAAAATGTTGTATATCAACATTTGAATATCAAATGAAATAGGAAACGTTTCATTTAATTAAGAAGAAAAATATTGTAAATGTTTGATTGTTGAGAATATTTCAAACAGAAGTAAAAAGTTGCTGCGTAATATTTTGTGGGGTAAACAATCTCGCTTGATAGATAAATTATTGTTAATCAAATACTGTGTGCCAAATGTCAATCGTATGCGACCTTGTGTTGGAAAACTGTGAACATGTCTGTCCACATTTCAAACGCGACGTTTTCAGGCGCCATTTTGAATCCACCTTTCAAAAGTCAGTCGCACCGTCCAATCGGGATCCGCGTTCAAATGAGACGAACATTTTTATATCTAATTGTCAATCTTGAAAAGTTTGACGTTTTTGTTGCGAAGCATCGGACGGGCTGTTTTCAAACGTTCACAAAATGAGACGTCGCACGAACTAACAATCTCACAGTTCTTCGTCATGTATAAATGCGTTTCGTCAAGTTTCTGGCCCGTCTGACGAAGTTGATTGAGTGAGCGTATATTTCTGTACAATCGGAAGCAACAATCGGGGAAACATGGTGAGTCAAAGTTTCTTTTCTGCATGCATTATTTATCGTTGTTTTATGTAGATAAAGAGACGATATCCGTTCAGTGTGCAGTTCTCTGTGAAAAATCACGTTGTATAGGTTAGAATTCGAATGCTGCAACAAAAACAACAAGCGGATGAATCATTGATAGATACAGAGTGGGCAAACGAGTAATCGGGTGTAAACTTTCAAGACTTAAAAATGGTAAACGATTTTGAGTTTAGAATTGTTGGAAAAGGTCATTTCAAGCGAGACCACTTGCATTTATTTATTTAAAGTCTGGAGAAGTATTGATTTTTCAGAGGATGGGAAGTGGTGGATAATTTAGATACTATGTTTTAGGATGACGATGATCAATATCAACCTGGGTACGATGTGGGATCATTTCCAAAAGACTTCGGATACACTCAGTTTGATGCAGAAGGTGATACGTCATCTGGCACCCTCACAGGAGATCAAAAACCAAGGATATTGTTGATGGGACTAAGGAGGTATAAACAATTAAATTAATTTTCCATGAGTAATTTTATAGATATTAGTCAAGGTAGTTATCTCGTAAAGGGCTGGATATTTAGGGGGGAGGGGGGAAGCTGTTGGTTAAAAATTAATATATTGTTGTAATGGCAACCCCATTGGAAAATACTTGTAAAAACTAATAGAAATTGATACAATTTATATATATTTCCACATATTATTAAAAATTCTTTCCAAATAGAGATTCGTAATCATAAATATTAATAGAATAATTCTTAAAAGTATTTTTCCATAGAAAATGTAATTTTAGATCATCTCATTACAAATGTTCCTTGATATTATTCATAAAAATGTCTTGCTATGTTTTTTAACAATTATTTAAATGAAATAATATTCTGGGTACATTTCTTGAACTCCATAATATAATAATAATAGTATTACTTTGTAATAATATAATAATATCTGGTATATTTTTCAATGTAATTTGCAGATAAACATATTATTTGATCAAAGTGATAATAAAACAAATTTTACCATTTCAGGAGTGGGAAATCGTCAATACAAAAAGTTGTTTTCCACAAAATGTCCCCGAATGAAACTCTATTCTTGGAAAGTACAAACAAAATAATCAAAGACGACATTTGTAACTCCAGTTTTGTACAATTTCAAATCTGGGACTTCCCTGGGCAGATTGATTTCTTCGACCCCACTTTCGATAGTGATATGATATTTGGCGGCTGTGGAGCACTTGTGTTTGTTATAGATGCGCAAGATGATTACATGGAGGCTTTGAACAAATTGCATCTCACGGTCACGAAAGCTTACAAAGTAAATCCAGCAATAAAGTTTGAAGTATTCATTCACAAAGTGGATGGCTTGTCTGATGACTACAAAATAGAAACTCAACGAGATATTCATACTAGAGCAAACGACGATTTAATCGATTCTGGTAAATAATATATTCTTTTTAAGACGAGAATAAAAATCAATTTTTAATACCGAATAATCATAACGTATTTTCTCTTTTAGGATGTGATCAAATACATTTAAGTTTCCATCTGACTTCTATTTATGATCATAGCATATTTGAGGCTTTCAGTAAAGTTGTACAGAAGTTGATACCACAATTGCCTACATTGGAAAATCTTTTGAATATTCTAATTTCGGTAAGCTCATTTTTTTAAACCGAATAATTTGATGTTTTATACAAATATGATGTTATACAATTAATCACATATAAATCATTCCCTTATTTCAGAATTCAGCCATTGAAAAAGCGTTTTTATTTGATGTTGTCTCCAAAATTTACATTGCAACGGATAGCTCACCCGTGGATATGCAAAGTTACGAACTATGTTGTGATATGATAGATGTCGTTATTGACGTTTCTTGTATATATGGGTAATCATCAATTATACTATGTCTCCTTTATTTAATTTAAGTCGATTCCTTTACTAACATAAAACATTTTTCTATTCAAGATTAAGTACAGATTTGGAGGCTGCTACAGCATTTGATAGTCAAAGTTCTAGTTTGATCAAGCTTAACAATGGAACGATTTTGTATCTCAGAGAAGTAAACAAGTTTCTGGCACTTGTATGTATTTTACGGGAAGATAACTTTGACAAACAAGGTACGTTACTATGCAATGTATTATGGAATAATTTGAGTTTTGACATTTTTTAAATCCAATGTTTTTGTTTCAGGAGTTATAGATTACAACTTTTTGTGTTTCCGCAAAGCAGTGCAACAAGTATTTGAACTTCGTAATAAGGCATTGGCTGCATCCAACACAACGGTTCATTCTTCATCGCCAAACAGTTTGAACGAACCAACGAATTCTCAGACTGTTTCCCAACCACCTGGCATGGCTCACAATGGTACAATTGTAATGAATAAATCTTAGTTTCCAAATTCTTGTTACTTGGATCCACCACGAAGTTTACATGTGCCGTTTATTTTATTTTTATTAAATTCTATGTATGTATATATATATATTTACAAAGCAAATGGTTTTAATGTTCATATAAATAAATATATGTGAATATTATTCTTAATCTTATACCTTAGACTTATTTTGTAAGATATTTAAGTAAACTTTCCAATATTTCTTTTGCTATGTTTCACATGACAAATATTTTATAAATAAAAATGTAAAATAGATGTAAACTCACTTAGTGGTTTAAATGTGTATTATAATTATTCTTATAATAATAAAGTAATTATGACATAATTGTTCTGGATAAATTGTGTACATTTGTGTAATTTTTTGTGTTTATGGTGAGATTAATTTGCGCTTCTAATGAGGGAAAAAATGTTTACGAAAACATTCGTAATAAGAGTTAGCTTGTTACGAATTAATTAATAAAAGTTACACTTGTAGGGTGAAAATGTAGAAATAACGTCATAATCTTAGATACTCTGACTTTTATTTTAAGTCACGATCTCCAAACATAAATCTTATAAATGTACAGTAACATTGGATGATTATGATTTCGGACATTGTATAAAGATTGAGTAGACGTGTCCAACAATTTGTCTTTATAAAATAATTAACGCACACTTCGAAGACTTGGTATCTTTTTATATCAATTATTACAATTGTCCTATAAATGTGTGCTGGTATACTTTCGAATGTTCAATCAATGGTGGGCTTATACTTAGAAATAACAAAACATCTTGTAAAGGACTTTTAATTCATAAATTTGGCCAGTGCTGTTATTATCAGTACTTTTAAGTCACTACACTAAAACTTTGAAACTGTTAGTCCGGAAACGCGTCCATGTAACAAAATTATTTTATTAACCACAACATAGATGTATTTTTAATATTATTTACTATGAAATAATTCAGTTATGGTTATCATTTGAATTATATTTATTAATCAGTACACTGTTCACATTGCTTATACCTTTTCAATTAAAAACTTTGTATAACTTTCAATTATTTACAGAAATCATTTTTGATGCTCATCAGAACATATAATTCACTCTCGATTTTATACAAATAATAAATTAAAGTTTAAGTTGAACGTATTTTAAAGTATTTTTACAGTATTATATTCGTTTTTAGAATAATCAAATGATTTTTTGAAAAACCAATATTTCTCGAAATCTAATTTTGATGTATGCAATCTTTCAACTTGCTAATATTTAATACCGCAACATCTATTAACTTTATCAATTGTATAAATGATGGATAAATGTATTTTATGTATAACACAGTCCATGATGTTTCTTGAACTATGTTATTTACTAAAAATGCACTCCATTCTAAACGAGAGAAGTTTATGTTGCACTTAATTTCCACATGATATAAATGATATTCTTCCACATATATTTATACCATACTGGACTCAGAAGACGTATTTCGTCTGAAACCATAACACTTACAATATTAAGCTTTCATTTTAATCTACATGGCATCATGGCAAAATTAATAATGAAATATACTCTTAAAAATAAAGAAGTCTTTGGTTTCAATATTTCAAATATTACAGAACAAAATCAACTTATTTTTAAGAGTAGATTCGTCCTATCACTCACATTAAACTTCAATTTAACTTCTATATGATTTTTATATCGCATTGCAATCCATTTTATTATTAAAAAAAATTAATTTCTCGTGCATTTTTTTGGACCATAAAAAATTGTACAATTGAAGATATTGCATTTAGGCAATATACATAATTGCAGTATAAAATAAAATAAAATTGTTATATCAAAAGTTGGAGAACTTGTACGAGCTGAAGATAAATTCCCAAAAACTAATTATATTATGTTCGAATATGTGATTCTGAAGAAAGTACCGCGACAATCAAAGTATCATAATTTATCAAAAACGCCTAATTACTTAATTGCAATGCATTTTTATCAATCAAATTGCTTTTTTGCGATCTTTAGCATTTCAATGCATCACAAATATATTAGCACGCCTTAAATTAATCCACAAACGTAGTTTTACAATGTCGATAAATGGACTAAAGATATTTACACAGTGGTAATGACAATTGCTCCAATGTGTTACATAACAGAAACAATTGTCAAATACACAAATTGTGGATTAAATTAAACCAGTAATCCTTCTTCTGGTACGATTTCTAGTTGCTCATAAATTGTCGCTTCACGAACGTATATCTTGGTATAATAGTAAAAGTAATTCTATTTTTCCGTTACTCGAAAGGTCTAATCGAAATTAGACACCATTCGATGATTTCTCGTGATCATCGTCACTTGAAAGCACCATTCATTCGGTTTTACTTGAATTCTTAAGGTCGCTTGTCCCTCTTCACAGTTTTGTTGCAGTAAACTTAATTCCGACTTAACCAGGAGAAAGCCTTTAAAATAATGTAAGCTATTGTTACAACATAAAAAAGCTTGTCTCGTTGTTGGCGCTGCTCCATTTCCTGCTCAACAGCCATCACTCGTCGATTCAGCTTTCCAACTTGCTTTCTCAAATGCTGTATTTCTTCACTTGGTGCAAGGGAGACATCCAAGGCACCGTACGAAGGTGTTGATTCCCTGCAAATGTGTAAAAAATGGTAGTTGCAGTTATTGAGTTTACAGTACTGATTGTAAATTTAAGGCAATCATTACCTGGCATGTCTAACTATTTGAGTTTCAGTGTTAAAGTGAGCTTGTTTTGACGGTTTGGTGTCATTTTCTTGTTTTTCGTTGGGGAAGGAATTTCGTTCGTCTTCATCAACAGCAGGGAAATAATGTTCGTCTAGTTTTAAAACTCGTGGTGGTGTCTGAAATTATGAGTATGTTCAAATTAGTTTATAGGTAAACACCTAGTTTCAAAAATATAAGCTGCTCAAAAGGAAAAATGCTTCATATGTTTTTGGACTCCAAAAATTTGTTCAAATTTGGCCGAGTTATATCGATTTGAAAAGTCTCTATATTTCATGATTTGTAAAGTGGTATGTTTTTTCGTTTGAGCATATTGCTGGATAATAAAAATGCACCTGAACTCGTACTAAGCCTGGCTCAGTTGTTGGCAGTACTGAATTGTCTATGGTTATTTCTGGAGGTATAGCTTTTGCACCTATATGTTGTTCTTGCCCTGGAGAAAGATAAGATCTATATTAAGATAACCAACATTGCAACATTCTGTAAACTACAATTCAGCGATGACAAAAATCGAGGGAGGAATTCAGTAACCAATACATTCTCCCTCCTTTTCTTATCCCTGATATCAATCAATCCACCATCCATGATAACTTGAACAATGTAATTTTTTGTATATTGCAGACAGAAAGAGTGTAACTCCAACCTTCAGAATTTACCCAAAGTAACACTTCTTTGCCGAGACAGTAAATTATTGACAAAAGTGTGCAATATCTAAAATATGATATAAAATAACTACGTACATATATCTTTCTCCTTGTGAGCTATAAGGCATGTAACTTCAATTATTACATTTTATTTATTTATTAAGTTCTTACAATATAATGCCAAGTTACATTCAGCAAAACAATAATTGTACTTCCTTTCAATCATTCTTGGTACCAATACATCATGTTCACAGAATTTGATTGATTCATATCGATTTTTCAAACAAAAAGCATTGTACTTGAAAAATGATATCAAGAATTCACACTTCGCAAAATACTCTGCATTGTCTACGTATTACTCGATGCAGTATAACACATCTCTTTGACGCAATACAAACCAACAACAAGAATCCTATCTGGGACGTTCATTTCATATTTGTCATTGTTCATCTGATTCCATTGGTTGGTTCCATTTGTGCCAATAACGTCCTCATCTGTGTAATCCCCACTGATCCGAATGTTTTTTGGCACTCGCATGCGTCTGTTGATGTCGAGGGAGAAATTGGGATCATAAAAATTGTCGGTTTCTCCATTGAAGTGAGTTGGACTATGACCCTTCGGCATTGTGTCTGTCTGCAAAAACAGTCATCGTCTAATTACACCCAAATCCATCTCAGATCCGCCATCCATCACCTCTGACTACCTACATATTCCAGTTACACACTCCTACACTTTCAAACAGCAATGACACTCTAGATAATACCTCTTCGCAAAACTGTCATCTTCCATATCAAACACCCATCATTCCACACGTGACAACAATGAATCTCAGCGAATCGTATCAGAACTAGCCAATTAATCGCGATTCCCCAGACGCATCATGTCCCAAATACAAATTTAGACGTTAGACCCTCCGCCGAAAAAATGTGTCAACGAAAATGCGGAAGTATTGGTTCCCGGAATTTGAATCCGGATCTGGCGAAAATGCGGGGGAAAAGGAGAGACGAATCGAGGACTGTTACGGGCGATGCGATCAAGTGGCGATTCTCGGAATACAAACTGATGTGAAGCGATCGTTGGTCACTGACCTAACCTATGATTGCGAATTCGACATGTTATAAACAATGAGTGAATGTTGACGCGGCCCAGACGGTGGCTGGTTATGACGCGAATTCGGCGATAGGTATATGCAACGGGTGAATTAAATTGGTAGCCGTACCTTTTGTCGAGGCTCGTTAAATATACTACAAGCAGAGCGAGTCAACGAATTGCGAGACTGAGCGAAGAACGACGACGAAAACCGAGGCGAACCGAACGGCCAGGAGGAATTGTGCGGGGAGCGACTGTACAGTGGATGAAAGTGGACGGAACGCAAGCGCTACGAATCAGATTGTCGGCCGGCCGGAGATAACCAATCGAGCGTTGCGAATCGCGCGGTATTATTTAAATGGCGAGTTCTGGCGATGAAGGTGGGTTGAGGGCAATAAAGAGGAGCTGTTGTGTGAATTGAAGGGTTGTATGTATTGATGTTGAAGGAAAGTAAAAGAATGGGTATGAGGTTTTCGAAATATTATTGGGTTAAGGAATTATGAAACTGGAGGAAAGACTGAAAAATATCTAAGAAATCGGTTTTGTTGGGTAAAAGAGAGAGAGAGAGAGAGATGCTTTTAGGAAGGTAGGTTGTTATTAAATAATAAATAATCTTTTCAGAGTTATTTTATTATGAAAGATGGTGGAACGGATAAGACAGTTTATAAGACAATTTATCGCACGGATGAATGCTTCAAACGAGTTAATAGTTGAGTGTTTTTGCTGTAGATAGCGTCGTTTGTCGTGCGGAAATGTTTTTTGAATGAAATTCAGTTCTTATTTGTTGGATCAACATGATCATAACTTTTGTTCTTGTCTGTTTAGTGAGATTTAACTAAGTAGACAAGAATTGTACTAATCTGTCTTTAACCCATCGTTGGTCGCGCTGTTTTTAGTATCTTCGTTTACCATAAAAAACTTTTCTCGGACTTTTCTTTCTCTTGTTAGCTACTAGCTAACAACACGACAAACGGCGGGTTATTTATATAAGTTAAATTATACATTCCGAGAACATAACATGTTTAAGGGGGTAGTCCTGTTTGAAATTTTCAAAAATCGATTTTCTTTTTATTTTTGCTTTAAATGTTTTCTGGGATGTCAACTTAGTAGTCTTTATTGTACTTCATTCTCGAGTTACAAGACGATTTGTTATATAGAATTTTATGATCAAACATCCTGTATTGGACAGAAAATGTTCAATACTGTCTAGACATTAATACAATACATTTCTATACCAAATGTTCGGTATCGGAAGCTATCGTTTTTCATGTGTTGGGATATTAATGGAAACGTGACACATTTATCACTTTCAATAGGTGAAATCTTGTGATTAAATTTCAATAAAACGCTTGTCGTTATGTTCATACAAAGCAGCAGTTACTAAAGATTTCACTATTTAATATATTAAGTTGTGAAATCTTCAGTAATTGCTATAAATACATTTTCCATAACATAATACATTTTCCTTGTTTATATGATACGCACTAAAAGGTGCGTTAAAAAATTCGGTGGTCATACTTTGCGCCAAAACGGCCTTATCTTCATATAAAATGCACTGCTACTGGCATATCGTATGCGCCATGGAATTATATCATTTGCGCTGATAAAAATGTTCATTAATGAGTTTTTAATTTGACTGAAATAAAATTTTACTTTTTTAATCTTTTATAATTGAATTTATTAAATGTTCAATGTCTCCTATTTTCGAATTTTTCTTTTTTTTCGTTAATTGCAAGTTTCGGAAAAAACAATACTAAATGAAGTGTGAACAATGAATCGCAAATAAACATGACATCGTGCGAATTATTACTTCACTGAAAATAGGAATGTATCAGAAATATAATAAAGTACATTACATAACTTAATGTAACTTTTGTGATAGATTGCTTATTTTTTCGGATTTAGTTTAATACAAATATAAGACAATATTTTACATACATTATTTCAAAGTATTTAAATTATATATTACAAAATACAATTCAATTAATTAAAATTGAATTACTCAACTTTATTCGTCCTTCTCCAAAAAAACTGCGGAAGGACGTTGACTTTGCAAGTTCCATCCCATGTCAGTGAAAGCGATAAAAATGTGTATCCGTTGTAACCAATTGCGTCGACTCACGGCACGCTATTTTTTATCGTTGCAATGTTGACAAATATATTTAAAACATTTTTTGCATCTGTTACGAAATTTGTCATGCCATTTAATTAGATTTTTAATGAAGCACATTTAATTTAATTAATTTCTATTATTTTTTTAATGAATTATTTTTTCAGTAAACTTTCAATGTATTTTTTTATTAATTATTTAAGTGTAAAAAGTTTGTAAATCTTCGCGTTTGCAAATAAATCGCCGAAACATCTAAATTAAACGATGAAGAAAGCGAAACAATCCATGCTGTATTAATGCATGAATATTTGCTGTGCAACATTATAATTAAGTATTACACCAGTTACTTAGAATGATTGATTGAAATAAACCCCTCGGAATAAAGTGCAAGTGGAAAGCTCTCCAAGTAATTAATCCATTTGTTCACGCATTTAAATATTCAGTGTGTCAGATCAGTTTTTTACCATAATTGTATATCTTTTTCAGTTTGACAAGTCTTTATGGTAATTACTTTAAGTTGATTACATAACTTCGAACGATTATCTGTGTAACCAAAATGAACAAATAAACTGCCTTACATTTCGACAAAAACGTTATATCACACAGACTTTTTAGCTCGACTAAATCGTTAATTTCAGAAAAATGAAAGAATTGTTTTCTATCTTAAAAATAGCCAAATGATTGACGTATTCGACAGTAATTAATTCCAGTCAGCACTCGCAAGCCTCGTGTCATAACCATCAATCATAAAACCCGCAGGATATTAAACGCAAACATCGTTCCTCATTTGTAACAATAATTACATGCTATTGTATAATGGAATTAACGCCCGTACATTTGCCGATGCACGAACACAACGTAGCATATCGTAATTAACCACAGTTTCCCAACCAACCGCCATCGCAATGCCAAAATTTGTCCGTTCTTAAAGGCGAAACGGCATTATCCTTCCACACTATCGACATCGAAGGCTTTTTAAGATAATAACCCGATTTACCAATTTAATCCGGACTTTTACGTTTTGACTTTCGGTTGCGCAATCGGCGCGACAATGAATCGGTATTCGACCAGCCTTCGGCCACTTGTTTGCGCGTCATCCGAAAATCGTTCATTTCTATTTTATTATCTAGTTACGCTGAGTCAATCGGTTCAATGCGAACTTGCGTTGGGAAATGTTCGACAATGGGACCTGCGCGACTTTAAGCACCTTTCACGTAGCGTTACTCGGGATTTTGTTTTCAAGTACGGCTGGTCCCAGAATAGCGCATTTACGTCAATGTGAATTTTGACAACATCTCGCAAAAAATATTTCATACAAACGAGTAAAAATGAATTGGTAGTTAAACAATGAATTCATTGGTGCAAAGAATCCGGATACACAACTTTTTCAATTACATTTTAATCTTTTCCGGTGTATCACTGTTTTCAACGATAAAGTTTTAAATTCTTCAAAAAAATTCGTTTCTGTTCAATTCGTCGATCTGTACACAAACATGAACTATTTTCTATTCTTTCCCATGCCAGTTAGATCGACATTTAAACAAATTTTATTAGAATTCATAAATTGAACTGGCCGGCCGGCTCCGTTCAAATTTTCATCGAAAAATGAAATGCTACAAATTATATGCAAAACATATGTCCATTACAGAGCATATTTTGCACTGCTTTAGAATTTTTGGGCTCATGGTTATTCTAATAAAAACCAAGCTCAAAATTTCGATGGACTCGATTTTAATAACTTTTTTAACTTCTTCTCGTGATATCTCAAGGTGAAAATGCGGTGACTCGTCGCCTTGTTTCGGTAACAATGAATAGGTGAGCGCATAAACAAATTGCCATAACTTCGTTAAAAATCGCGCTTTTTTCATGTAACTTTCTTAGAAAACATCTTTAGACTTTCACGAACAGTTTTGTCGCAGACAGTTTTTCGACCCTTTAACTTTCCTTGATACTTTTTTGATTTGAAAGCACGAGTGTCTGAATAGATGTGTCGGACAATTATTTAATGAATATTGTTTATTTATCGTAGTCTTTAGTTTATGTAGTTGGATTGGATAAAAATATAACTCAAATTCTTTTTAGCATACTACATTTGAAGTAATTTTGTTGATTTGTTCCTGAGATATGACGAGTTGAAGTTATCCCGGGAGTGGGCGCGCGCCTGTCTTTTCTTCGCCCTTTTTAATTTTTCATATTTTTGGGTCACTTCTTTTATGGGAAGCATATTCTTTGGAGCCATGTAAATTCATTTTCGATATTTGTGAGCTCTTTTCCGCAGTCGAACATTGAGTTCGGTGCATTTTTAATTTTTAAAACTTGTCGGTCCATTTGACCGTTGCGCGCCCTCTGGCATCGGTCAAATTCGTCTTTGCTATATTATACGGTTTTTCGGTTTAAGAGTCAAGATTGATATAATATTTTATTTACAGTATTCTTAATACTTTACAAGTATGATTTAATTAAAACAATTGGTATTAT
>JABFPB010002079.1:0-21743 GCA_022817645.1 Ceratoteleas bidentatus
AGTTTACTTTTGAAACTTTAAACGCAAATATCTCAAAATCACAAAAAAGTGACTTAACTGGTTTTTCCTCAAAACCATAGATATACGATCCATATATATAATCTATACGGGGGACCCTTATTTATAATGTCGGAATTAAAAAATCTTGATGTTATTATTAATTAAAAAAGTTGTACATTCAAACAATTGAGTTTTTTTTTCTCAGTAAAAACTAAAACGAAGTAAAAATGAGGACGAAGTAAAAACTAATTTTCGTTTTGGGCGAAAAATAGTAAGAAAATGAATGCCACGTGGAGTCCATGCTTCTCTTCAAGGATTATTTCAGTTTTGAATCGATACTTTCAACGAAGGCGAAACTATCCCGCAATTCAATTTTATGCAAATTCTGCACAAAGTGCATTTACCTCTTATTCTAAGAAATGCCCTACATTTCTAAAAGATACGTTCTGCACACAACACATTTTTCATTAGGAATTTTTACTTGGAAAAACAATTATTGTAATTATTGCAACATACGTTCCCGTCTTTATTTACACTTAGAATAATATTATATTAAACATTTCTAGAGCTGCAGTAAATTTTATCATATAGTAATCGTGATGTATCGCAGCTTCATTTGGATAAAATTATTGTATAACAATCATTGTTATATCGTAAAAAAGAGATATTCCCATCTGATATAGTAAATTTTCATGAAACGTAAAAGTAAAATTTACTATAAATTTTTCGAGGATATACCCATTTGGCCCCAATAGGATACGATATGTCACGATTGCTAAATGATGTAGTAAAACTTAATGGAATATTTTTCTCAAAATACAACGCGTGTCTTTAAATTTTTTTAATTATAAAAATATTTTCAGCGCCAAGAAAAATTGCTAACGCAATCGATCGATAAGTTGATTTGCGGCATCGTCGTCTAAAAAAAATTTTTTTTCTTGGAAATTCGGAGCTTGTTTTAGTTATTTCAAAATGTTTTTCGCTGTATCTAAAATTTAATGATTTGTACTTTTATGACGTCATAACCAGTGCTCCCATACATATTTTTGGTGTAAATAAATTGTTGCCAAAAAGTAACTTACTTTTTCAATATTCAAACTGTATAATAAAAAATACGTAACAAACAATGTTTCTACATTTTCAAATAAATGAGCTTACGAAACACTAATTCTTGGATATAAAATTTAATTTTACTTTTAAATTTTCAGAATAATCATATAAATTTACTGAAAATTCAATTAAAAATGTTTTAATTAACTGTTGAAAAATGTTGCTGAACTATGCTCTTTTCTGTCACAAAATCGACCCTCATTATATTTTCTATTTCCGTCCAAAAAAAGTTCGAGATGTGACTGGAATGTCATTAACCTTGTAATCCCCAAAACCCTAGTAAACCCAGCAATTTTCGCCAGACTTCATTAACTTTCCCTTTATCATCCATGTAAAGGCTCAAAAACAAAGTAAAAGTTAATAACAGCTTAAACTGATTGCAGTGTGAACGGAATCGTAACTGCATTTTTTACATTCGCCTCAACATTACATGCGAAAAAACGCTCACACTGACGGCTTTCGAGTAACTGAATAAGCTGGCGGAGAAAAGCCTAGAATTGTTCGGAAGAAAGGAAATTGGGACACGGCGTATCGAACTCGCGACTCATTAGCATTTCCTTGCATTTGCATGATGCCAATAGCAATCTTGCGCCGGCAAAACATGCGACATTATAGAATACATAGATTTTGTTCCGCGGCGCAATTCGCCGAGGAATAATCTGCGCAAGAATGCGCAATTTATGTGTCTCGGCGGACGCGCAACATGCTACCGCAAGCTTAACCCTCAAGTTCAATAGTCGCGAGCAATCGACCAACTTTCGACAATCAGCGGTGAAGTACGCGAAGAACCAAAATGCGCAAACTTTCCACACTATTTTCGTGCGAATTTTCAACTTTTGTCACACGTTTGCGCATGCGCATATTTTGAGTTTTCGCAAAAGTATTTGGAAGCTTTTCAGTGCTCGATTTCAGAACATTTTTATCTGTTTTTTATTAAATTTTTTTATTTATTTTATATTTTTTTATTTTTTGGTTTTTGGAGGTGTAAATTTGGAATTAATATTGTTAGAATGATTAGTAAATGATTACTAGATTTAAGTCCGAAAGACAAAATTATTGTGACATTTTATGATACTCGCAATGTTTAAAGTGTAAACAAAATTAATGAATATTGATGGAGCTGTACTGTGAAACGATAGTAGTATTAGCTGGGAACTACATATTTTTGCATATAGTATGAATTTTTTATAAACTTTTTTGGGGTTTTTTGCAAGAATTTGCAAGAAAAAGTTTTGCGTTAAGGTGATGCCGAAAGTTTACATAACGATTGTCAACTTTAAATAAGCGACTGTATCAATAATATGGGTCAACTAAACTCAGATAGAAACAAGTTATAATGGTGGTGTTAGAAATTATATTTTACATGGAGGGGAATTGTTCGATAATTGAGTTACATGCGTCGGTCCAGTGTTGCACAGTATTACATGACCGCCAAATAGGGGATTAGTGTCGATTTTTGCACTATGCATATGCAGCTATTCGTTTATATTGACATTATTAATATTTCAGTTCTCAAAATTAAATATTATAATTAAAATTTATGAACGTATTACATAAATATTAATATTTATTCAGTTTTTTCTCTTATCATATTTTTTAAATCATTTTTTCTGAAAAAAAATCTGCTTAGGAGCCTGTCAAAATGACTGTATACGTATTAGCAATCAAGTTGGCAATATTAAACGAAAATATAAAATTTTAATATAGGTGTTGAAATTCTAACTTCACTTTGTCACTCCACGAATGTTTATTAACTCGCGAAAGATAATTACATCATGGATGTAATTTCGACCGCATTCATTATTGGCGTGTAAAGTTGCGAAACAAATCTGCACAATACATACAATTATTGTTTTATAATATATATAAAAAATGCAGGAATCAGATAAATATTTTGTTTTGAGAATAAAGTAATTCTCTCTATTACCGAGTTACAATACTGTTATACCAATACATCAATTTTGCATCACATCACCAATCATATGTTTATTAAATAATACAACTTATTTTGATTAGATTAATATGCGGCTTTTCGGATTAAGAGTCAAGATTGGTATAATTTGTTGTTTATAGTATTCGTAATACTTTACATATGATTTAAGAAAACAAGTTGTATTTATTTAATAAAAATTTGATTACTAATGTTATACGAACGAGATGTACTTTAGAGAGAATATATTGTAACCCGTTAATAGAGTCAATTATTTTACCCGCGAATAATCAGCAACCATTGATGTAAAAAAATGTAAATAAACAGCGAAGAGGGGCCGAAAAGATCTCCAAAGAATTTTATCTTTACTTATTTTTATATGAACTATCACAAAATGCATTTATTGCGAACTGTATACTATGAAAATATATACGACATAACCAAAATTACGCGTTTTCGGACACGAAATTACGAAAAGGTATACAATTTTTAAACAAATCACATGTTTATGATGTTGTCTTTACGTGTGACAGATTTTATTTGACATTTCAACGAACTTTTAAGGTTTTTTTGGAAGTTTTCCTATGTGTCAAAACATTCTTCATAAGAGCCTGTGTTAAAAGTGTAATTTTTTAAGTTAACTATATCAAATTTTAATCCGGTGAGGGTATGTTTTAAGCTTATGTTTAACACTTATTCTATTAAAATATGTATGCTTAGGAAAAATCAACGATTTTATCTGACGACCGAACTTCTTTAAATAGTGTGGCTAAAAGACCGCACTGTTTAAAACCGCACTACTTTAAAGTGCGCGCTCACTCCCGGGTTAAGAATGTTATAGCAAAATGAGCTTATTAAAAAAAAAAAAAAAAAACTCTAAATGACAAAATCAACGTTATTTGGTTACACGCATAATGACAGTCTCTTTCCATTTCAGTCATTAAATTCAAACAAACTTTCTAATGTTTGTCTTTTTATTCGCCATTTGACTCTTCTAACCACCTATATCACTCTTAAGGTGATGTCGCATCGGCCATTTCACACCAAACGTGATATTTTTACAATAACTCATAAACTAAATAATAGTTTTGAAAACCGTGAAATCACGAAATTCATTGTTAAACGAGGAATATTTCTGCAGATTTGAACAAGATTGGTTGAATATTGAAGTCATACTGAGGGAATGCGTTTTGAATGAAAAATATCTAACCTCAAAACCGTTGGACAAAACACGCCCCTTAATGCGAAGTCAAGCAATAACTGATATTCATCAAAATTTGACAAAATGATCCTTGTGAATTCAACAATTGAATGATTTACCCGTTTTAACATATCTATACTAGTTTTCCAGATATTTAATTAAATTGTAGAAGAAATTCACTGAATGCCGATAATGTAGGAATCGGGTAAGTGTAACATCACCTTAACCTAAGCTCTACTAGGAATAAAACCTCGAAATTAAAAACTACACGAATAACATTGAAAATACTTTATCCGAAATAAAGACATGTCCAAAAGTACGAGTAAACATCAATCATCCTACTCCCAAACAACTGCACCCCAACTTCGGTCCAACCCAACGGACCATTTGTTCCGATTATTAAGTTCGAACTTCCCTTCCCGTAGTCGAAGCATGTGTACCAGATTCATCATCCATTTGCTCAGTGACAGAAACTCCGCTTGATGGGAAACAGCGAACTTCTCGGAAAAAGCCGAAACAAAACAAAATAGTAAACAAAAGCGAACAAAACAAAACCACTCACTCTGGTCTTGACGTAAATCGCTAACTGACTCGTTCCAATTCGAGCTAAACCGAACCGGAAACAACAGGAGCAACAAACGTCCAATGAATATGCTAAGAAAAAGATACCGCGTTGCGAAAAATATCGCCGGGCTGGCTGTAATATAGATAGCCGGCGCGCTAACGGCACTGCACCGGGCGCAATAACGTCGCCCGTTTGTGGATTATCGTGTGCGCGATATCTTTGCAAATGACGCCTCCAAACAAAAGGCAAACGTTCCTGCGAGTTGGCCTGTCGCTGATCAATATTTGCACGCTTTTTTTGCCATCCCGGTTTTGAGCGGACTTATTAATTTGCCGCTGTTTGCGATAAATTACGACAAGATTGAGGCGAAATTAAATTTACCTTTCATTTGAATTTAAATTAATTTTTCAACATTCAACGCGCCTTTTTTTGCGCAGAAAAGTTAGAGGAAACGATATTTTTTACCCCGAGGGAATGTTTTGTTTTGTAGTAGAAAGATGCTCGATGTTTACGATATTCTGACAATTAATGCAGTCCTTGATATTGGAATATCGCGACAGAACAGCGAATAAAGAATTAGCTCGAGTCAATGACAAGGTTGTTCAAATAAATCAATCGCACCTACGGTCTGTGACCGTTCTACATAGTTAGTTAATTCTATTTGCTGGCAAATTAATTAGACTATGCGTCGTTATATATTCAAAACACTCGCTGGTATTCACATGTCGGTTTTGGGACAAGTTTGGACAAGTTTTGGGCATGCTATGTCGGTATTTGACATGCTTCGACCCGCCATCTGGATCGGAACTATTTTCACTATGTTTTTCGCCATATTTTCAATTTTAATAGCAATTACTTTACAAATAAAGGAATTTCATTCAATTACAAGGATTTTAGTCAATTACAAGCATTGCAATTAAGTTTATATAACAAATTTTAACCAAAACAAAAAGCTTGTTTATGCTTTGATGGGGATATTCTAAAATAAACATTTAAAATTCAAATTTAGTAATTAATTTAACAAAAAAGACATACTAAATAATACTGGAAACATAAAACTACATTAGAAAAATACAGTTTTGTAAATGCCTAGTTTTTAGACTTCAGATCTCGAATTCTATTAATCCAAATCGATTTCTCTAAATTTCGATAAACTGTAGTTTCCCTTGCATTTTATTTAAAGTCCCGAATTAAAGTGTTAAAGGACATTATCATTTCTACGAAATATCCAAAGTGGCCTTCGTCTAAAATTAATTTCGAATACAACAGCGTGCCATATAGTGTGATATTAATCAATGAAATGAACTGTTCCAAAATCAGACCTCCCATTTCGCCAGGTTAATCAGATAAGGCGGACGTTACTGCTGGACTTGAGTTAGTCTCGAATGCCTTAATTGCGTGATGATTCTTTCACCGAAACAACAGAAATTAGGGCGAAATGAATAGGACACAGTATCACAACAAAGCAATCAGCTGTTGAAAGCTGTTTCCCTAAATAATGTCGTCAAATAAGTATCAGGAAAATGAAAAACGATTTGGCAACTTCAGATATTCAATCATATCTTTACTCTTGGAAAGAAAGGTAAATGTTTGCTGAACTGGTTTTGTGTGGGGGGAACACGTTTAAATCAGACAGACATTTTGGCCAGGTTCTGTTGGTTCGGAAACGCAAAATATTATATGATCTAACCGAATAATCTATTTTATAAACTTTGGTCTGAAGTGATTACTTTGGTCTGATGATGATTCAGTTGGAACTTAACGATATTTGACTTAATCTACTTCTACTAATAAACATTAAGATATTATCCAGATAGGAAGCCCAAGCAATTAGTGTTGACTGGGAACATAAATAAAGTTTAAAGTCACCAACCAAATATGTGGTTGAGTTAACTAAACTAGATACTCTGTAAAAAACAAGAAATAGAAAAAATAGATAATAACCAACATAAATTATATTAATGTTTCCGATACAAATTTGATTCTTAAAAACAAGTTGTAGATCCATTCCAAATCTGGTTATCTTCTCACATGTTCAATCATATTCAACCTAACTAATACCCTGTCGGTAAAGTCACACAGTGTTAAGTTCTTGCAAACAAAACGATTATTTTTCTCTTCAGGAGAATCCCTCTTTAATAATATTAAAATACCATTCTTTCTCCTAAAAAGACCTTTCTCACAGCAGGAAAAACCTTTTTTATCAAAACAAAATCCACACATATTCTTTACGTTTAAAAACGGTTCCATAAATCGTTTCTCGAACTTTAAGGAAAATCTGAGAATAGTCAGGATATGCTTCCAGAATATGAATTTAGAATGCAAACAAAGGGAGCGAAGTTTTAACATACACAATGAATAATCGAGTGTCTTCACAAGGATCCGAACGCAACATTAACAAACTGTCATCGACTGTGGATTAATAAAATATTAACGTACAGACGCTGGTTGACACACTGCGCGTTACATTTTCGTGACGCGCAAATTCGGCCAATCGCGGCGCAGTGGGCGCAAAACTCTCGACCACTCGAAATTCCCGATTTTGACAAATGTCGTTACTTACGAAACAATGATAGTCGTCGTATCCATTCGAGCTAACGACGTTACGCGTGCAGCTGTCACACACCAACTATTGCCCAACCAGCAACCATACTCGTGCACGGTAACTATGACAACAATATAGCAAACTGTTGGGAAACAGTGTAGGTGCATGCTCACGTGTGTACGGTTCTTCGGATGACTCGATTTCCTAATAGAAGTACAAACAGAGTTGAATTTTCATGACGTTTTGCGTAATTTTATTTAAAAACACTTTTTCTAATTCTGAAAGTTAATTAACAATTGTAATTCGTTAATTAAATTAAAAATAATTAAATTAATTTAATTAAATTAAAATTAATTTCGTTAATTAAACATTCTGAATGTTAATAAATAATTTAAAAATGTTTACAACCTAAACAGTTATAAATTTCATTCAAAAAACCATTCAAAGTCTATCAAATCCTTAAAATACTTTTTAAATTTTCATTTGGAAGACACAAATCAGCTTTTTTACTCCAGTTCCATTTCTCAAACTATTTCTTTTGAATATTTTCCGCCTCAACAGACAACGCACTCTACCGGCCATATTCCCAACAATCGATCCGAAGTTGGCAGCGAATAACAAATGTCAAAAGCGACAGATAACATACCGGTGGAAAGAGCAACAAAACGCAGCGCCCGTCAAATGTCAAAACTGTAAACAAACGGCGAACTTTTTCGAAACGCGAGCAATTAGACATGACACAAGTCACGCGACGAATCAAGAAAGATTCGTCGAAAGACAAACCGAAGGAAGATAGCGCGGATAAGGAGAAAGACAAACCAGAGGCAGTCGTCAAACCGTGAGCATTTAGTTCAATTTTAAAAAATAAGCTTCGACTGAATGTCGAAAATAAATGCCAATTTGTGCCGTGAATATTTCAGTCATCGATTTGCATTATTCAAAAGGCATTAAATTCGTTCATATGATACTGTGTAACGTCATGCTTTTAAGGTTACGAACCACGGTATTCGGGTGTACAAATTCAGAATCGATTGAGTGTTTTAAGGGAGAAACTGTGGACTTTGGACTTATTAATTTCGTTGTGTTTCTGAGATGAACTAAATTTTCTTTGGATGAAAATGATTCAATCAAAACTTATTAAACGAAAGAGGACTATTAGATAGCATTTTTCAAATTAAGTTTCTTTTATATAAAAACTCGGTCATTGTATAACATTTCGTTTTTTAATTTGAAGGTTTTTCTCACGAATTACAAAAACACAAATGTAATTAAAAACAATCAAAAGGTGTTAGCGTTATTCGAATTCAATTAAATTACCTGTTTTGGTAATTTAATTGAATTTTTGCAGTTTTTGTCTGTTATATACGAAAATGAAATCAATTTGAAAATTTCAATATTTACTTTAGAAAATCCACTTTACAAACAGAAACAACTGCAATTTAATTACTTAAATACTCATTTGATATTTTCATTTGATTTGTTATTATAATTTTAAAAGAAATATTTGATACAACTATTGATTGATATTTGACAGAAAGTATGGCCCATCCTTGAGATTTCCACATCAAAGGATATGGTCAAGGTGCGTTTTAATAATTGGGGTCATGGTGGTAATTTGGTACAACAACAAAAACAACAAGGAAACTGCGTTTGCGAAACAGAAAGATGTGTTACTCAGTCGCAGTCAAAACCTGGAATGTTCAGACGAACTGAAGGCTGAACTGAAAAAATTCCCAGACTGCATGCCAGAAAAATGCGGAAGGGTTGTCACTGACAAATTGGTGACTAATTCAGAAGCTGAAGTGCTACTGAAAATAGCGAAAAATGTGTTCAAACTGGGCGGCTCTTTTGGGGGAGCAAGTGTTTTGGACTTACATTCTGGTGCATTGAGTATGGGAACCAGTTTTATCAATGTTTTCCAGCTGGAAGATGCAAATAAGTATCTGAATAGTGCTGATTTTGCAATCTATAAGTAAGTAGTTATGTACGCTTCTAATTACTTGTTTATTGTTATAATATTACATGTATTGGCAAAATGTTATCGTTGTTATTTACTTACAAAATTTAGGAGATTTGTTTAATTGTTAAGTTACACAAATATTTGTCATTGAAAATGCTTAAAAATGTGTATTTAAACTTAATTTTTTAAACATACATTTTATGCCAAAAATATATATTGAATTCTAAACATTGTGATTTACATGCACATTTTTTATAATTTTTATTAGCAGTAAGTTGATAGAATAATATATTTTGAACACTGTTATTAATGTTTTCAGGATTGTGAAAACGAAAATTCAACATGCTATAGCACATCACTTTGGCATCAGTGCCGACAAAATATATTTAACAAAACCAACGTTTTTCTCAAAAATGACCAATGTAAATCCAAAAACCATTCATGATGAATACTGGCACTCTCATGTTGATAAAGTTAGTAATTTGGACTTATTTGTTCTTAACTGTTTTACATTGGGATTGTACAGAGACATTATACTGTATTATACTTATTATACTATACTGTTTATTTTTCAGAAATCTTATGAATCATTTCATTTTACGACACTGTTGTATTTGAATGATTTCGGTCGAGACTTTCAAGGAGGTCGGTTCGTATTTTTGGATAAACACACGAATTCAACGATAGAGCCTCGTAAAGGTATATTCTTTTTTTATTAATAATTTGAGGTTCGGTAAAATTGCAAGTACTTGATGAAATTGATATACGTACATGAATTTGGTATTATATTTGGTAATTTCGTATTATATTTGCAAGTTTATAAAGAAAAAACACGTTTTAACAAATTTTTAGATTGCATTTTTTATACTTCTTACCATCCAGATACTAAAATCCAGATAATTTTAAAATTAATATCAATTTAATGCTTGCAAACTAATACAATTTCAACATAATTATAAAAGGACATAAATTTAAGCACTAACAATTTTCATTTGTAATCATTTCAGGCCGAATTTCCATGTTCACTTCAGGAAGTGAAAATGTGCACGCTGTTGAAAGGGTATCTTCAGGAACGCGTTACGCGTTAACGGTGCCTTTCACGTGTGACCAGCGTTTTGCCATTCCAGATCCGTCGTTCAAGAAACCTTCGAAAAGTGTTTAAGATTCCAGTAACAAACAAGAGTTTCGTCTGCATAAGTATTAATTAGTACCTGTCAAGTTTTTACGTGCGTTACTCAATTCCTGAGACATGTTTCGATTCTTTATACATTATTAAACAAATTGTAGATCGACATTGCAATCGCCGTCCCAATCGACAACAAATGTCTGTTGCTAATTTCAGTTCCACGTAATAACATCTACATATCAAATGTATAGATCTTGGTGGCTGAGATGAGGGAGAAATGCAGTTTATAATTTTATAAACTGCATGTAACTTAAAGCTTAATGTAGTACTGTCGTTGGTTATATTCTCAAGTAGTAATTCATTGTAAGAGTCGTTTTTTATTAATTTTCTATTCTTTTAAAACAAACATCTCTCCCCTATTCAGTTGTAATGAATTAATAATTGAACAATGAATTCTTCAATGTAAAGATTCCGAATGCATAATTTAACCCTATTTTACCCCACCAGGGTCAAAATGTCCTGAAGGGTCTTTGTAAAATCCACATCATTCATAGTAGGCTTATCAAAAAAATTTTAGACTTGGGAGGGAAAAGAGAACAGGGTGCAAACTTTCACTCAGGTTTGATTCAATATAAATATCACCTTGCAGATGTTGGATACTGGCGAAGTAATGTAAGTGGGGTAACTGAGGGTTAATTTTAATTTTTAATTTTTTTATTATTTATTTATTAACATATAATTTCTCAAACTTTTTGTTTGCACGATCATAGCAGTACTATAATAAGAATACGTTTTGAGACTAAAATTTGTTTAATAATATTTGTTGCAACTTTTAGAATAATAATGTATGAATATTTAATGTAACCAATGCGAGTAAAGGTTAAATTTTTATTTAAATGTCAATGACAGTATTAAATGCATTTTAGGGGGGTTTTAAAGTTCACAAATAATGCCATTTTACGAGTTGTAATTATTTTATATGAATTGTCACAATTAGGTCTCCAATGGCATTTTTGTATATTATTGTCCAAGTGTTTACATATCTTAGTATTAATTTGTCGGTGATCTGTTATTGTAAAAAGGATATTTGCTATGTTAATTTATGTAATAATTAAAGTCACAATCTAATAAAAATCCACAATGAAGCACAGAGAAAAAACTTTATTCTTAGTGAAAGTAGGAATATATTGGCCATATAGGAAATATATATTTCTGTACTGTTTTATAAACAAATATATTCCTGATATATGCCTAATATATTCCCAAAATATTTCCAATATATTCCCAATTTTTACAATATATTGAAAATATATTTCTAATTGCTGAAATATAATGGGAATGTATTGGGAATATATGTGGAATATATCGGGAATATATTGGGAATCAATTGGGAATGTATTGGGAATATATCAGGAATATATTGGGGATATATTTGTTTTTAATAGAGCTGTTATGAAACATGTCTGCGAAACTAAATTATACAGTAATTAAAATTAATTAATAATATGTCACTCGTTATCATACGTAATAATGTCTATAATTGCAAAACTTCTAAAATTCGTTTAGCTCGGCTTCCTGTCAAAATGTTCATATGATTAGCCTCAATCATTTCAACATGTATGTTCCCAGTACAGATCTGCAAAAATCAAGCTTGCAGGAAAAACTAGATTAAAACAATTATTGATGTCTGACATTTGTGGATATATCATCTGTATCTGATTTATTTTCAGAATGTATTTTCATTTCCCATCTCTGATAGATAACTATTTGACAGTTAAATTTCATTTAGTTAAATCAGCAAAGATAAATACAAATAAAACAGCTGCAGTCGATTAAATGAAATGCTTCTTAAATCGTAAGACATATTCGTAAATGTCAGATACCATGAAATGTGACTTCAATGTTTACCTTCGATAATCCCAAATCATTGTCTGTATCTATAACCTTGTCTTTGGCCCTGAAAAGAGTGATTGGTCCTTTATATTTCTCACGTGGCTCGTATCTAGCAAGCACTTCAGATTTTTTGTAAAATATGTTTGCTGCAACTTTTAGATCTTCATCTGGGACAGACGTCTTCCCAATTAAATCCACAACTTTATTTAAAACATCTTCACGTGATGCCATCTGTTTCAAATCCCCGCATACCTACAAAACGAAATTATATTATATCACAAACTTTTTTTTTTCATTCCTTTTTACACTGAGACCCAAATTACCTTAGAAAAATTTAATTTCGGATCTATAGCCTTGCAAAAGTACGCTATCAACGCTTTAAATTCTCCGTCTTGCTCTTCAGCAATGTTAGCCGTAGAAATCCCCGAGGTTTTGATCCTCGAATAATAAATCTTGGCAAAGTCTGGCGAGCCATCTATCAGAATCAGGTTACTTTGGTCGTCTAGTTTCTGCAGTTGTACAGCCATTTCAAAACCCGCACAAGCTCCAAAGGAATAGCCTATCAAAGTGTACGGTCCTTTTATCTGAACTTTTTTTATCTCCTTGATGTAAAACTCAGCGAGGTCTGACAGATTGTCTAATGGGGCAGCCTTTGTGCATTGCAGACCCCACACAGGTCTGTTTAATTCAGCAACTAGTTGCTTGAACGCGGACACGTTTCCATCGATCCCGTGAATTACAAATATAGGACTTCCGATTTCACCTGCAGACTTCATTTTTAGAAGCGTTTCTTTTGGAATGAGGTCTGTTGTGAACAGGCTTAAGAAGAAGAAGTCAACTTGTTCTGGTTCGGATTCTGTTCGCTGACTGGAACCTACAACAAATTTTTGGTTTCATTTATGGAAGTGATTCATACATATATTGGATTCTAGATATAGATCATCATTAAATAACTGGATAATTCAGCATTATTATGTGTATCTCCAGCAAAACTTCCATTCGGATATTTTGCTGGATCCATTCTGAAATACCTCTATATAAATTTCCCTTCATACTTTGTTTATTCATTTCATATTAAGGTTGTCTTTATACTGACCAAAGGAATGTTGACTGAGTGTGGCAAAAGTCATATCTCGAATTTCTTGCGGCGAGAAAATCAAATTGTAATTTCTTTCCAAGGTCTGCTTGATTTCGGTTCCTATGAGAGAGTCCATGCCTAGGTCAGCTAGGGTTCGGTTTTGGTCAATCCTTTTCAGGTCTTTGATGCTCAGAATATTGGCCACTGCTTTCACAAGTTCGACTGAAGAGTCGCTTGGTTTGTGTTTTTCTGCGAGAACCATTGTTAGGAGAACTGAATGTGGTTGTTGGAGGAAGAAGTCCATGGTCTGCAAGCAACTGGCCATCCTCTGCTGCAGAGTTCCTCCTATTTCCGCTTTGTTGAAAATCTCTGTTGTTACAATATATAACGGTTATTAAAAGAGTTGGAACTTGGAAAAAGACGCGGGCGGTAAACTTAGACTACAAGCATTACGTGATGTTTCCATTCGATGCAGTTGTTTGTCCCACTGAAATTGTGAAACTGTTACCTGCAAGAAATCCGACACCTCCAACAGGTCCCCATTGGATCGCGAGTCCAGGCAGACCGTCAGCTCGTCTTTGTTCCACGATCCTTTCCATAACAGAATTGGCAAAACCGTAATTCGTTTGACCAATGTTGCCCTTGCCGCAAACCAAAGACGAAAAGCAGACGAAGTAGTCTAACTCCGAGCACATCTTCCTGGAAACCTCGTCCAAGTGGATGGTCCCATCTATCTTCGGATGTCCTACTGCTTTGAAGTCTTCGACGGTTTGGTTTTCCATCAAGTGGTCCCGTAGAACCATCGCCAAGTTGAAGATGCCTCCAACTGGTCCACATTTGTTGGCCAAATTCACAAGGTCTACAGCGTTAGTGGAATTCTCAATGTCGGATTTTGCTAAAACGACATTGGCACCTCCCTCGCGCCATCTGCGAATGCAGAGCGATTGGTATCCGGTTTTTATTCCGGATCGGGACGCTAGGACAATGTGCTTGGCTCCCCGGGTGATCATCCAGTTGGCCAACTCCAGGCCAAAGTCTGCTAGACCTCCAAGGAGGATGTAAGACTTTTCCGGGTTAAAGTAGGTTCTGGGAATCGCGGGAAGAGTCTTGGTTTGGGGATCTAGTTGTGAATACTCGTCCCGGATTTTTACCAAGACCTTACCGATGTGTTTTCCTGCTGCCATATACCTAGAATAGGATGGGGAATATCAGAATGTAACAGAAGGTAATAGTTGAATTAGAAGTGTTTGTGTAAGGAATTGAGGTAGTTTAGTATGGTATAATGTAGGAAACCATATATCACCTAAACGCTTGTTCGATTTCGCGCTCTGAGAACACTGTCACTGGCAGCGGTTTAACAACTCCTTCAGCAATCCCCTTCTTTAGCATTTGAACTAAATTCGTTTTCTCCTCACTGTCACTATGGATAATGGTGTCTAAAAAAATGCCATGGAACGACGTGTTCTTCAAGAAGATGGACATCCCTAAAGGATTGTTATTGGTCAGATCATATTTTCCGATTTCCAAGAATCGGCCACCTTCAGCTAGGCACCGAATACTGGCTTGTAACTTTTCTTCCGCAAGCGAATTCAGGACAATGTCCACACCTCGTCCTCTGGTCTCTGTTAAAATCAGTTTCACGAAACTCGTGTCTCGAGAGTTACCAATATTACTAAAGAAATAAATGGAATATAATGATTAGTAATGAATCAGAGCGAATGAGATTGCATCAGAGAGAATGAACGTGAACAAGAGTGTCTTAACCTATCTGACAATTGTGGGAACGCTTTCTTCAAGAAATTTCGTTTTTCTTGTGATCCAACTGTCGTAAATACAGTGCAGCCCATATGCAAAGCGATGGCAATGCTAGCTTGACCAACTCCTCCACTTCCAGCGTGAATCAGCACAGTCTCTCCTGACTTCATACCTCCTCGAACACACAAGGCGTAATAACTGGTGGAGTAAACCACTGGAATGGTCGCAGCTTGTTCCAGGGTCCACTTATCTGGAACTTCCCACAAGAAGGACGAGTCGGCAAGAACTGTTGTGGCTAGTCCCCTTAAGCCAACAATACCCATGACTCGCCGACCAGAAGAATCTCGTCCCGAAAACTCGACACCGAGAATAGTTTCTTGACCCAGATCGCCTGGAACAGCTTCTGGTGGCAACTTACCAGTAGCTAACATGATATCTCTGCAATTCATTGTATTTTGTTACCGTTTATCTCACATTTGAAGACGTACCATAATTGTTGAATTATTAATCATACTTGAAATTCAATGCAGAATAATAGACGTAGCACAAACTGGAAGAATGGCCAGGTTTATAGTACTTTAGTGGGCTTTCTATCCATCTTAAACTACTCAAATCTCCTTTAGTGTCAACATATGCATGTTCAACCGGAACAGTTACAGTTTTTTGTTGCTCGTCCAAGCGCAAGTGCTGGTAACTGCCCCATTGACCGTTCTTCAGCACATTCGCCACAACTTGTCTGTTCAATTGTTTGGCATAAGTAGGAGAGTTTATTTGCAATTCAATTCCGAAATCATCTTGGACGAACAAGTATTGCAATTTAACGTCAGGTCGTTCCACTTTGAGGCAAGTGACTAGTCCGACGATGCCGGAGCATTCTTTTTTTTGATTGACTAGAATAATCTTGTGACTTCTGTTGGACTTCCTCAAGGCTTCTTTCAGATCGTTGACCCAGCTGAACGAACTCTGCTCGACACGAATGACGATGGGATTCGGGATGTCGTCTTCCTGTTTCTTCAGCAGAACGTAGCTCTTATCGCCAGCAGTCTGTCTGGCCACAACAATCAAATTCAAATCGTCGATTTGCTTGCTCTTCTCCTGCGTCGCAGCTTTGTCCGTTTCCTCCAGGATGATAAACCCTTGCGGTTTGATGGACTCGCGCAGATTTTGCAGGATTCTGAAATGGTTGTTGGTCAGAACGTCCGCAGCTATCGCGATAGACAGGTCTTGGCCGATCGGCTCACTATGGACATCTTGACTCACGTAACCGAAAGCGTCGTTCTCCAGAACCGATTTGTACATTTCCGTATTGTTCGTCACTATTTGCACGTCTATCTGAAAGGAATTCCTAATTTTTAACAAGATAACTTAACGTCTCACACGTTTTCTTGCAGAATGATGGTTGGAGGATTATACGTACAGTCATCTGTGGCTCCATCTCCATGATTTCGACGACTATTGGTGACAGAAGAGTTTCCGGTGGACGATCACCAGTTACTTCTGTGATTTTCAATTTTCTCATTCCTAAATTGTATCTGGCGATGTTCAGCAGAACAGTGATCGCGTGGAACCTGGCTTTCTCTGGATCTTCGACCAAAGGCCGGTCATTGTCGTAAGGAACGAACGTGAATCTTTGATACACAGGGTCTTGCAGCTTTTGTCTTTTTGGTCCCAGAGACACTTTCAGTCCTTTCACTTCGATTCCTCCAGATTTTACTGTGTTGATATCGGAGTAGTTGTACACTGGGATATCTTTGCCCTTTGTAGTAGAACTTCCTATTTTCTTGTGTACTTCAGGGTTTATTGAGATTTGTTGCATTCCGGTAGGAAGGTAAAACTGTCTGTTAAATTTTTCTAGGATCGAAAACTGCAGCATTGTGTCCATATATGAAATCCATTCATCATTCCATTTCAGCTCACCTGAAATTTAGGACAAAATTAAAATCGTTAATTAATTTAAAAACTGAACAAGTATAACAAGATATACGTTGTATTTTGAATCTCTTAACGTTCCTTTTAATAGTTAACTTTTAGACAATTACCAACAAGTCTTTGACTATCAGCTCGTACGATGCCTTTAAAAATACCGTGATATTCATAGCCGATCAAATTAAATTCTTTATATATGTCTTTTCCACTCAACTCGATAAGATCCGCCCCTTTCTTCGATAAAGACAGATCTGTCTGCTCTTTCTCAACATTTTCAGCAATCCGAATTCTCCCAGATGTCACTACTGTTTCATTTTCACAAATTCTGAATTCACCTTTATTATCCAGAATACTGACTACAAATTTCACAGTTCCCTGTTTCGGAATTATAGTAGTCCTATGAATCTGGACATCTTCCATAATAACCCCCATTTTCTCATAGTCCGCATAGTTTAACTTGGCCAGCGTCTTCCACGCAAGAACAAGGTAACCGGTCGCTGGAAAAAGGACTCTTCCATCTATATATATACAAAACGAAACAACAATTATTTACGACTTGTAGACTATGTATACATCAAAAAATCTGAAAAATAAGAAATTGTTAACCTATGGTATGTCCCGCCAAGAATGCGTCTTCCTCATTCTCCAGACTAATTTCGAAAACATTCTGCCCCGTCATTTGCTTATCATCTACAAATTTTGGTACTTGCCACGCTACAGAATGGTCCCACCCAATAACTGAATTCAGCATTGGGGTTCCTCTTCCAATAGGATAACTAATTGGAGGATACAGTTTTGCAAATTTAGGCTGACCCCCTTCCGTGTACAGCTTTCCCAAGCTCTCTAACAAGAATCTCAAACTGTTCTCAACATTCCTCTTCTGCAGTCCAATTTTACTGACCGTTTTCGGCAGAGACTTTCTCAAGATCGGGAGAAAGAACCCATGAGGTGCTATTTCAATTACAATCGCATTATCTGGAACCTTCTTCAATGCTTCGTGGAAGAGCACAGGCGAACAGAAATTGTTTACAAAATAATCCGCAGAACTATACTGAAATGCTTGATTTTTTAATTGACTCTCTGATAGAGAGCTCGTAACCCACTTGCTCGATCGTTTTTTAGGGTTCACCAAAACCCTATCCAAGGCTTCTTTAAGCCTGGGAGCTGCCGGTAGAATATACCTACAGTGGAAAGCAAAATTCCCGCAGTTGACTTCTGTGGCAAAGACTTCCCTACTTTTAAGTTGGGCTACGAATTTGGCGACGGATTTAGCTGGACCCGAAATGGTCACAGAGTCTGATGAGTTATGGCAAGCTGGAAAAACGTCACTTGGACACTGTTTCATCGCTTCCTCCCAGCTGAGGCCTACAGCAGCCATAGCACCTTTTTCTAGTTTGGAATCCAAGGTACATCTTCCTCTCCAGTAGGCCACGAGGACTGTTTCTTCAGGTGTCATGGTACCATCGGCATAGGCACATCCCAGTTCCCCCAAAGAGTGACCGACTATACCATCAGGTTGGATGTCGATGGATTTCAGAACCTCGACCAGCGCCACCTGAATGGCAGCGATCGTAACGATGCTAGTTAGAATGTTGTCATAGTGTTTGATTGTGCTGTTTTCGAGGAGGTCCACGAGGTTGATACCATGGGGTTTTAGGGCTTCGTCACACCGAAGAATGGTACGGTAGAAAGGGTCAATGGCAAATAGATCTTTGCCCATTCCTGACCATTGGGAACCCATTCCTGAGAACACGTACCTAGAATCAATAAGAAGTTGCAAAAGTATTTTACCAATAGTTGTAAATTGGTGAGTTTTACAACTATTAGAAGAGACCATTTATATTGGATCACTATTGACTTTTGTATTGGCACTTACCAAATTGGTCTCTTCTCTCCGTTAAAATGCACAGTCTCCCTAAGATTGTCCCCTTCCCCAAATATTTGATATCCTCGATACAGATGACCGTTGATGTTCTCGTTGTGCAGATCTTGGACCATTGATACAAACTCAGCATCCCTCTCGTGCTCTTTCACTTTGTCCAATAATTTACATACGGCTCCTTCCGTTCTACCAGATACTCCAACAATCTTTGGAATACGCGATACAACAGTCGGTGTGACCTTTCGTTTTTGGTTGCTTTGTAGAATAGCGTGCACATTGGTGCCACCATAACCAAACGAATTGACAGCCATCAAACCACCTTGCCAAAGAGCTGGTCTGTTCACAACCTATTGCAATGTAAAATATTTGAAAGTTAATAGGAGTAGGTGGAAATTAATGGATTGTTAACTCAGTTATCCAACACTCAATACCTTCAATCTTCCATCCATAAGGCTTGGAATGTTAGGATTGGGATTCTTAAAATGCAGATTTCCCGGAATGACTTCAGTTTCCATAGAAATTATCATCTTTACTATCGAGCACAGACCACATGCCGGTTCAGCGTGTCCCATATTGGATCTGACCGATCCCACTAGAAGTGGACCTTTTCGGTTCTTGCAAAAAAAATCTGCTATTGCCTTACACTCCTGAGGATCTCCCACTTTCGTTCCTGTACCGTGGGCCTCAACATATGTAATATCCAAAGGGTTCACACCGGAATCGCTGTAAATCTCGCGATACAAGTCTAACTGCTTTTCGTAGGATGGATAAGTAATGCCATGTTGTTTGTTTCCATCAGAGTTTGACTTCGTTTTCACAACTGTCGCGTAAATCCTTTTAGCGAGACTAAATTTTTGCAAAAAGACGACCGCAGCAGCTTCTGATCTGCAGATTTATAAGCATCATTACTGAGTCGGCTAATAAACCGAACTTCAAGAATTATTCTAGGAAACTTTTCTAGGAAAACATTACCTTCAGAGTCGATTACGAGTGAACGATATATTGACTTGATGTTGAGTCAAAATAAATAAGTTCACAGTCAATATTAAAACCTTGGCATTAATTAAATCTTAAATTACAATGTTAAGTCAGTATCAAATGTACATATAATGATATTCGACATTAAGTCAATTATGAGTCTATGTCAATAATACTGATTTAACTGATATTCTGCAGGTACTCCTAGATAATACGTCGACTAAATATTGAATTAATATTTGTTGAGACATGACTGTCGCAATAAATATTCATGATTCATGTCTCAATATCAATCCAGTATTGACGTGAAGTGTCAAGTCAATATCAATATTTATTAAATATTAAGTTATTTTTTAGTATACCGTGATTTTGCCTGAGATTGATGAATCTGGAACCTTTACCTGACATAACCATTTGCCGAGTCATCGAAAGCTTTGCATCTACCATCTGGGGATAAGGCTCGAAGGCGATGAAATCCTAAGCTGTATTTCGGGTTCAGTAAGAGGTTTGCACTTCCGACAATTGCTGCATCACAGTGACCAGACTTTATTGCAGTTTCAGCCAAGTGCAGAGCAAAGGAAGAAGATGAACAGCCAGTACAGACGGTGGCACTTGGGCCATGGAAGTCGAATGCATAAGATATGCGATTTGCTAACATAGCTGCGTCAGTTCCTGTTTGGTTGTAGCCTGCAAATTCATTTATTACATTAAATTGATCTAAAAAGTTCATGAAAATATCTGTGGGTTTTTCCAGCGAACAACGGAGAATCCGACCCGCTGTCATCTCACTGATGTGCGCCAAAATTTCCCCCGCATCTACATATTGTCTAAAAATCTGTCAAAACTTAAACTCTTTATGATTTTTTTTTAATCAGGGTTATAAATCTGTATAAAAATGTATGCTTGATATACCTTCATTAAATTATATATAGAAAAGGGCGAACATTTTTGGTGCACATCATTGATATGACTACCCAACCAACCAAAAAATTTTCTGAGATGTAACATTGACATCACTCCGTGTCGACGGGTTCGGAAAAAAAACCAAATTAGGTGGACTTTTTTTAATTCTTGTATGATATCAATATTAAAGTCAAATTACAGTTTCATCAAAGTCGGATTTTCAAAATCACGAATCAGTCACCTTGAGAGGGTAATAATGACACATATGTGAGTCACAAGTGACTCTCTTGTGACTCACTTGTGACTCATCCGTCATGTCACTGTTACGTCACGGAAAAGTTTTTGGTTGATTGGGAAAGCATCAGCACCTGTACACTGAAAAAATCCTCTTTACTTTTACATGTTGGTGTTAAAGTAAACTCATTCTACACCAACAGGTGTAAAGTTAGAGGGGGATTTTTTTCAGTGCATGTACAAGTATCCCTCGTACCACGCGCTAGTTCGGTTCTGTGAAAACCGCTCGTTGTACGAAATCGCGTTGTACGGGACCAGGGTTAAATGGGAAAACGGGGCTTCGGAAGTTCTAGAGACTGAAACATTGAATATTTTTATTTAAATTATACCGCCAATCAACAGTAAAATAAAAATTTTACTGTTGTTATTATTCTACAGGGAATACCATTTCCCTGCCTCGACAAGAAAACATGTTGGTAGCCCTAATATATGACCCCATATATCCTCATATATGGTGTCAGTATTTCCATATATGATATTTTTAATTTTCCTATTTTATTTTTTAGAAATCCTATTTTATTTTTCTGAAAACTTAAAACTTATCATATATGGAACTACTGAAACCATATATGCAAATACAAGACATATATGGAAATA
>JABFPB010002080.1:0-21728 GCA_022817645.1 Ceratoteleas bidentatus
ACGGTACATTTCATAACGCAAATAAAAGCCCGTGTTTTTGTACCCTAACCCCTCTTAACCCCCCCCCCCTCCTCCGACCCCCTCATATATGTAATTTAAATCGTTTATTTACGGGCTATTCTTACGCCAATTTCCATTACAATCGGTTAACTCTATCTGGTACTTGAATTCCGTGGTATACTGCCCCGTAAGTTTTTAATAAATTATTCGCATAAACATCTAATATACTGCCAAATAAATTAAAAACAAATAACTAAAATATCGTATTTGTTGATTCTGTCATTTCGTCAAAACAGCTCAAACATAAAAAGTCATAATATGACTTTTTATGTTTGAGCTGTTTTATCTCAGAAACCAAGCCAAAAAACATTATTAAATTTTCGGAAATTGTAGCTCTTAAAACGGGCAATAGTGGGGTAAAATTTCATGACAATAAATAAATAGGTATTTAAGAAACAGCACTGCAAAGTTGACCGTTTTTTGCGAAAAATCGCAAAAAATTTTACTGTGTTTTTAACATTGTAATAGTAATATTTGTAGATGGTTATTAATTGTTATGAAGTATGTATCGGCGTTATATACATTCTGTTCTGACCGTAGGTATTCTGACCACGATATTCTGTTTCTACGGTCAGAACAAAATATCGTACTGACCGCCGGTCAACCTTGCTTGTTATAGGGCAAGTTTATTATCCAATTTAATAATTGTTTTTTTTTTCAACAATTTAAATCAATTTTCGAAGCATCATACTCCTCAACTATCAATCGGAATCGCATAAACGGGCACGAGACATTTTGTAAAAACCGGTTTTTACAAATTTGTAAAAACCGGTGGGAAATAGCCAGAGTACAGATCTGCCAGTGCTGAGCTAGTACTGGAATGATATCGCCACGCCAGAGTGCCAGAGTTGTCAGTACTGGGCCAGTACTGGAATGATAACGTCACGCCAAAATACAAGCGTGCCAGTATTGGGATATTTGTTCTTTTCCACTGGGTAGTTACACATTTTTTTAAGATAGCATTAAAATAGCACATTTTGAAGTACTTTAAACTTTGAAAAAGTCATTTCACTTTGTAAGCGTTGCTAGAAAAATCAATTAGTGGGTCCTTGGCCTTGTATTAGATGAAACTTTCAGCAGGAAATTTCAGCCAAATCCGCGACACGATTGCACTTGGGTTTTAGTGTCTATTGCTGGAATCACCTATTTACTTTAATTTTAAAGCAGAACTATGAAATTACATAACAACTATACCTAAGTTACAGTACACTCTGTACATGTAACAAATATCATTCTGACTTCAAATCGGTGAATTCCGGTTATTAATTGCCGAAATGTCGAAATTTACCATTATGAAAAATGCCATTATCAATCATGCTTATATTTGAAAAAAAAAATTCTTCCCGTAATTCATCTGCGAAACGTCGTTTGAGGCTAGAATTAACATCAACAAACTTTACTTTTAATTTGTGAGTTTATTTCGAAAATTCTTTTGTATCTATTCACAATCAGTTAAACAAGTATCAAAGTAATGAATATTGCATGACATGTATGTCTATATTTCTTCTTCTCGAAGTTTACATTGAAATAACAATAACTGTCAATAGTAACTGTCATTTTATGGAACTTTACAGTGAAAATTGAATCACACCACACGTGAGAATATATTTAAATAAATTGTTACTTAACTGTAACAACTTCTAAGCTTTGTGTAAAATTATAGTATATGTGCTTGATTTCAAGTTTTCGGATAATGCTCAAGGATATATACTTTAAACTGTAAATTTCTTTTTAATCCTTTTTAAATCGTTTTCAATGTTGTATATATCAAATATATATATATAATATACATATATTATATGTATTTATATATATTTTATATATGAATATACATCTAATTTATGTATAATATCATGTTCTATCGGCGTTTTCAGTCTACGATCATGATATTTTTAAATCTTGCCGACGATTTGCTATACGCCGCACAAAGACTTTTCAATTAACTTTCCCTTCGATCCCGAATTCGGCGGAAATAGAAGGACCTCTCTTCTGAAATGAAGCGCCCTATTATTTGTTTCCCAACTTTCGCGCAGAGCCTTAATTCTGATTAATCGTGAGGGAATAACGTCGGATTCGAAACTTTTTTAACGTTAACGTCAAAGCTGAAAGACAAATTTATGAGCGTTGGAAAATCAACACTCATCAGGTTTCCGCACATCAAGAGCGCTGTGCTGTCTACGAAATTTCGCGCCGTCTGTTCGGCGAGGAAAAAAGTCGGTTCATCATTTTTCGTCGCGCGCTCTACGTCCCGAGCTTCATTACTAATTGATTGTCCCGTCAAACGAGATCCTTTTGTCGTAGTCTCGAAACGCATTCGCAATAACAAACAATTTAACGGTATCCGCGACTCTTCATAATCGCCTGGGCTGAAGTTTAAATAATCAACTTTAATTAAAAATTCCATTTGCCGACGCAAAAATGAACTCGATTTTATGAACTTGCGCTGTAACAAAAAAGTTTATGTCAAAGAATGATAACGCGTTTCCTTTGAATCGTCGATCCCTTTATGTGACATTTCAAAGCCAGGTCGAATATCTTCTAATTACATTCCGCTCGCTAATCAAAAGGTTACATTTATCGGGCATCGTTTTGAAGTCGCGCAAACGTTAGTCGAATGCATTTTTCAAAGAAACTTCGTCATCCGATGTATATTTCACGCGGTACGCTAAATCGCCGGTCAGGCGCCAATTCCAACCACGAAATATTTGTATGAAAAAACTTTTTTGACAATTAACAAAACAACCGTTGACCTTTGAATCAGGTGCGTTTGATCGTGATGGATTTTTTGGGAAAAAATTGGATGGAACTATGCCGAATGGCTACAAATATACGAGATGACACTTTGGGTAAGAAATGTAAAAAAGCTAAGATGCAGAAAGAAAAATAATATGGTAAAAATCAGTCGATAGTTTGTAAACTGAAAGTATTTGAAATTATCTGATAACATATATCGAGAGAATTGTAGCAAAATGTAATGAACAACCCAGTGGGAAAGGTACAAATATCCCAGTAGTGGCACGAATCTGGCACTCTTGTACTGCACTCTTTTTCTTTGATTTTACTGCAATTTTACTTGACTCGAGAAAACCTATCTAGTTTTTCTGCAACTGCTTAACCAAACTTTTCGCAGCCTAATGTTCTGATTATATTATTCTCAAATAGTCTAATATCGACTCGTTATACTTTAACTTTAATTAACTGTTAGTTTCAGAAAAGTCCCCGCTTTTTCTTTCAGAAAAAGAATGATATAAAACCACCTATCCGTACAAAGAAGTAATTGAAAATGTAAACTTTCAACGACTAACATCTGTTTTTCTAACTAAATAACCGTTGTTTTGAATAATGTGCTGCAACTATCAGAAAAAAACATAATTTAATCAAAATCTCAAGTTAAAACCACCTTAGACAAATATACGTCAATTTGGGCTGCAACAGTCCATCGTCGAAATTTCGTCGAAATTTTCCCCAACTAACGCTAAACATTCGTTACACCGGCAACATTATTCGCGCCATTATCGTACGCCGAGTAAGGCGGGCTATTTACGCCACGTACTTTGTGCCTGTAAGTTAAGTGTGCGAACGAATTCGCATTAAAGCTCTTGTTTGCTTTTACGTATTCTCAGCGGATTGTACGTTCGTGTACTTTTATAATTTATGCATCAAATGCGCGCGGTATTCATATCGACAAAAAATTTCTGTTTGAGAGGGAACGCGAGCACGCGCGTGGCCGCTTTTTTCGTCCGCGTTATTTTCCGCGCGCTGGTTTTTTGCCGCTCGGATATTCCGAATCGTGTTGCGCTATTTTTTTCCCTGTCCGTGTCTGGGCAGCGTCGAATTTTTCATAACGCGTAGGACAAATATCGATACAAAGGCGACGAAAATAATATTAAACACAGTTCGTTTGCGAACTCCAAATAAACGACATTTTTATTCGATGCTGTAATGCAGGGCGTCGTTACAAAGTGGAATTAGAATTAGTTTCATTATAGCTGACGCGTCACTTGTTGACGTGGCGCGGCGCAAAAATCGTTTTGCCGGCGTGGCCTAGTTTCGCCCAGAAACGGTCGTTTCGTTTTAGCGACGAGTATCGTTGTTTTTCGTTCGCGTTCGAAGATTATGACAGCGGGCGCGAAATGAATGGAGTCAACACGCCTTTCGAAATGCCGTTTGAGCGCCGAGTCGGAGCGTCAAATTAGAGGAAAATTTCATTTCCTTCGAGGGGCCGCCGTAATTCTTAAAGCGGTTCGAATATTAAGAGGCCTTGAACATGTACTTAAACAGACGGACGACTCGGAGATATGAATAATTGAAACGAACGGATGATCATGATAATTCGGTTACCCAAATTTTGCGTCTTATTAAAGATGGATTCGACGCTATTCGATGAGTTACAGTAGCACTTTTTACCTGAAACGAGTCTAAATAGCTTTTTTAGGAAAAACGTTACCTAAAGCAAAAAGGTTTTGATTAGTTTCATTTTGGATAAGAGTAATTTTTGTTCTTACCTATTTTTTCGGGTTTCAAGACCAAAGTACATGAAGCGAGCCATTGCCTAACCATTCTATACCCATTATAATCCGTTTTTGAGGATCTCATGAGATTGCGGATACCGATCGCCTAAAGCTATATTGCCCCAGATTGCTCACCCTCGGGGTATAGAAAATCTTCAATTTCATAAAAATCGACCAGAACCGAGATTTTTAATATAATAAAAACCAAGCAGAGATTTTTATTCGCTCTTGGTCGACCCAAGAGCGATTTTTTATTCATACTACTTTCACTCTCGAAAGATAGGGGGAAGAGGTTAATATAATACAACAGGGAGTTAATTTTTTATGCAGGTAAAACAAAAAATATTGTTCACACCACGGACGAAAAACCTTACATTGCGCGCTTGTACGAAAGTATAACGAATTAGGTTAGAGTGCCGAAACCCAGCTAAAAATTATTCCTAGTTTCTAGAAAGGCTGAGTCCAGTTTAACTGTTTAGTAGTAACTACATAGTAGTGTAACGCAGTAACTGAAGAGGCACTAGAAACGCGGTCTTCCCTCGCCCTAGTTATGAAAAATATCGTTCACTACGCGGCGGAAAATTCGATTTCTCACTCGTTCCTTCCAGAACTCTGCTTCGCCTCGTTCCGGAAGGAAAATTCGTATTTCGAGGAAAACTCGTTTCGAAATACGAATTTTCCTCCCTAGTGGTGAAATGTACTATTCCATGAAAACTACTTGAATATTCAAGGCAAACAAATTGTTCATTGAAGATAATAGTATATTGTGCCCCTAGGGGTGGGAGGGAGTGCGTCATTACCGCTGGGGGCCAAGTTGGCTGTCCGAAATGTAGGCGAGGGCCTACGGTTTAATGGAGGGATCAGAGTAATGGGGGGATCTGAACCTTTCAGAAAAATTTGTCAAAATTCTCAAAATTTTCAAAATTTAAAAAAATTGCCAAAAATTCCAAAATTTTGTTTAATTTCAAATACTTTTTTGTTTGTAAATCTAATTTCACACTGAGAGAAAATTCTAGTATCCGATATTATTTTTGTTTGTAACCGTTACTAGAAAAATGTGCCTTCTTTACTAAAGTTTTTGTAACTGTTACCAAACATTTTGGATAAATCATTCCGGAGTTTTTATAGGAATTATTGTAATAGTTACAAAAACTCTAGTAAAGAAAGCAAAATGCGTTTCGTCACATTTTTCCCAAGAAGTTTCTCTCAGTGCATTGTATTTCTGAAATACTATTTCTGAATGACTCAGTATTTCTATGTTATTATTATTAAGTTCAATCAAATAAGTTCAATAAGTTCTATCATAATTGTGATCGCGTGAAGGAGTGGGTTCATTATTCCCTCGGTGAATAGAAGACCGCTTTGAAGTAAATAAAACAATTTAAATTTGTTGATAGAATTCTCTAATAACATAAATCCATTTAAGTATAAATTAAGATTTACAATTCCGTTAAGTTACCCCTATAAAATTATCTGATACGTGTACTGAATCATAATTTTATATTATATCAAAATTATGTAAGCTCCGTGGAAACCAAAGAATTAAACTGCTTTCCAACTGTGGTATTTTGTATTAGATGAGCATGGCAATAGTAAATACACTTCAATTCTACCCGAATAACTCATACAGTTATTATAGGCCACGGTACCAAGTCTCTCACACTAAAGCTTTAGTCGTAATTTGTTGTATTCTTGTTTATTTCGCCAAAGTCCATTTACATCTGTTGGGAACTTACTAACTTATTAACTGACAACTTATTATTCATTAATCAATTGACTGACTAACTGACTGACTATGCTAATGGTCGCTTGCTTATAAAGGTCTCGTTTTGAATCTTAAGTGGGGTAGTCCTTTGGGAACCATCCCGCTAAGAAATAGAGTTTTAGAGTCAAAACAATTTTTATTATGATATTCGTACTAATATATGTTCCTTCTTTAACGATACATTGTTTCTCTCTTCATATCGTCCAATATATTGATTAGGCCTTAATTCGAATCTTTAATTATTATTCGCGAGTGACAGTAAACCGCCGACATAACATTATTGTGAAGCCAAAACTATATTTAGATGACTTTTGGACATTCTTAAAATAGTCCGAATGTCGGTGCCGGAATCCTCCTCTGACAGGTGGAATTCTCGTTTGGCGTGCTGAACCTCTCCGTTACAGGAGGATTCCGGTCCTCGCATCAGTGATTTTTAACAGTGTATTCAACTTTGCCTGGAAGTGAAAATTGTAGGTTTTATTGTAGGTGAATTCACCGATAGATATGATTTCGCACAAAATGCGTCTAATGTAATCTTCCAGCGATTATTATATGTGCGTACAAATTTCACACAAGTGTAGTTGTGAATGATAATAAATTTTCGCCATTGATTTTACATACATCAATTTCACGTTTCTTTCAGTATGCACACAAAGTAAATGTTATCAACTTCTGAACAACTTCACAGTGCAGCCTCTGTCACTCGGGGTTATTTTACAGGAGCAAGATTATATTAAATTAATATTTTCGATCGCGAATATTTCAGAACCTTTCCGTGAAAATGTTTACAAAGAGTTGGAAAACTGTTCGAAAATACGTAATTTTGAACGATGTTTTTACAAGAAAAATCTACTGATCTTTTGAAACAAGAAAAATCGACAACCGCCTTGTATGACGTCACACTTCTCCTCAAATATTAAAAGTTGCAAAAACTTCTGCACAACCAGTAATTTCTATTGTTCCTTCTCCATACGCTTGTCTATTTCATCTTCTCATTCAAATAATATTACGCACCACATCCGCAAAGTCTATTACAGCTTGAACCCCGAACTAATAAAGATAAACAAACAGACAATATTAAACTCGCCTCCGATCCAATCTAAGCCGCAGCGATCTCGCCGAAAGTGGATGCTAATTTGACTCGCAACACGAGTACAATGCAAAGCCGAAGAAGCATATACCGTTGACGTTGAATTAATCGAAAGTAATTTGACAGGCTATACGTTTACATTTAGCAGGACATACATCATCACGGGTGCATAAAGGGGGCTGATGCAGGACAAACTGTGGTCCGCGAGACGGGTTATTGCTTACATTCTATGCACGCTGTTCAGCGATAGTAGGTGCGCGCGTCACGGAAGGAACGTGGAATATGTTTTATGGTTTACGCGGGACCAACACATATCTGCCAACCCCCCCTCCTCCTTTCATCTCGCGCCATTACCCCCACCGGTAATCGTGACTTAGACTTCGACCGCAAGAATCCACGCGAGTCGTTTCGTTTCATAAATACGACTATCGAAGTATGGGAAACACGACGACGGGAAAAAATGCCGAACAGTATCGAATTTCTTTTGCGCTCGGCGGACTTCCCCCCCCCCCCACCCGTTTTCGCGTTCGTTCGCGTCGCTCCTTGCGAGCGCTTTTCGGCGCAGTGACGTGGAAAAAAAGTTGACGGCAATATTTGCTGGACGAAACACGGCGATTAATGTAACTTGTTGTTCACTATTTATGAGAATTGTTGAACAATTTGTTTGAACCGGAAAATAAATAATTCGAGGTGGTTTTGACGGCAAAATGCACGGAAAAAAGCGAGAAAATATTTAGTGCGGCAGATTTATGGCGTGGGTGAAGGGGAGGGAGATTGTCAGTCAATGGAGACCGACTATCAAACAGACGGTGATAGTTGTGGATGATTATTGCGCGGAATTTACATGCCCGCGTAATCAGTCGCTCGCGAAACGCGTTGTCGAGATTATTAATATTGAAATGCTAACGAGATTCTTACTGAATAGACGAAATTGCTAATTCGAATGTGATTTATGAATAAGTCGGGTATGATCCAGTTATCGTCATTCAGATATGTGCACTCAGAAAACAAATTGGTAAACCTTTACAAATTCTAAAAAATATGACACATTTAAAATATGACCAGATCGCGACGCATCGAGCGGTAAGGGATCCAGTGGTAAGGGATTGAGAGTACGCTAAGAAATCGCATGTTGTCTGAATCGGAATCCGACTGTGAGAGCATGAAAATCAGTTTGATATTCGCCCAAACGGATTTCATATTGTGAGAGCATGTACTACGCGAGCATGTAAACAAATAATCTATTGAATTGTTTGATGACAGAATCGTACAGCAGACTCAATTAGTCAGACTCAATTTTATGCTCTCATAGCATGAAAATACTTCTCCTTGCAGAAGGAACATTTGGTTTTCACACAAATTAAATTTCTTAGAGTGCAGTTGTTCACTTCTCGATATATCAAGAGTGTTGATATATAGTTCTAAGTCAGTATCATCGAACTCCGGAATTAAGCAGTCTTATTTTCGAAGCAAGTATTTTTAGGGTTTACAAAGTTAAGAATATATATTTCTGTTCGATGGATATTTCTCCAGAAATAATATTATTATACCTATTGATGAGGTCGAATATCTTTAACCTGTACTCATTATTCGTCTGCTGTAAGCAATCATACACGGAGAGAAAATACTTTGAATGTTTAGTAAAATGGATCACTATACTTGCAGTTCGCTGAAAACTAATAGTTGTTTATTACGTACCAATTTTCGTACAACGTGGTTCACTGGGAAGATATTATTATTATAATATATTACTAATAACCATAATCTTATGGCCAAAAGTGTTGAAAACCCCAAATATATCACCTACAGATCATATTCAGATCACAAAAGTACCGTTGGGAACGATAGTGTAGAGAAAGGAACAAATAAATGTGTTGAACTGCTTTGCCCGCCCTGTTTTAATATGAAGCGGAAAACATTGTTTTAGTTTTTCCTTAGTGAAATTAATTGCTCTGCTTCCTACAACTATTTAACTAGTGAGAAGCATAACAAATAGATTAAAAAGTGCAAGAACAAAATCAAGTACATGGTTGTATGTAGATAACCGATACTTTTTGTTGGATTTGCTTAGGTGAACCGCATTACCCACCCTTCCCCTACGTTTGACAATAGAAAACTAATCCTTATTAAATGTTCTTTAATTGCTGGATATTATTACATTTAATCTACCACATTATGTTAATGATTCATCGCATAATTACCTGGACAAAACTTTTTGTGGTTGAGCTCAAAAACGAAAAGTACACCTCGCGTTCACTTTGTTTACACAAGTAAGGCCCATACGTCTGATGTGGCATGCCACATTACATTTACTACTACGGTTGAAGTGTCGTCTTCTGAAGGAAAATTAACGTTTAGAAAACCGCATCGGCTAGAAAACGTCAATGTAACCTTCTGGAGGCGATATTTCAACGCTCGATGATATATTGTCATTATCTGGACAAGTATGAGTTATAAGTGTTTCATTTACAACAAAACATTCACTGAGGCCTGTGGTTTTATAATATCAAATGATGTTCGTTAGTTGTTCAATTACACAGACACTCAAAGAAGTGGTCTGTTCCAAAGAGTAGACTATGTTTCCCTACGTATTTTGGTAATCTGAATGCGGTTCCGAGGCAAGAACCTGGCAATCACCCTCCATTTTTTTAATCGCGAAAACCCGTTTATATATGGCTAAGGTAAGGCAACAGAAAAGTTTTCTGTTCAAACGACCAGACTTATGTTTACTGATGTTTTTCGATCATCTGAAGGCAATTCCAAGGTCAAAATTGCACAATTTTCTCCCTATTTTCCCTAAATCGCAAAAAACTACTTTACGCGCCTCGGGGAGTAAAACTTTATTCCCTCTGATGATTTCGAAAAGTGGCATTTTTTACTCCCTCGCGGCGTAAAGGATTGTGTGCACCACGGGAGGGAAGATAAAAGTTGTTTCCCGTGCGATTGCAAACCCCGCCTTCGGTTCGGCTTGTAAACTTCGCAAGGGAAACAAACTTCCCTCTTCCATCCCCCTTGGTACACAATATACTATTATATGGCATAGGTATGGCAAAAAAAAGTTGTCTATTTTAATGACCAGATCTATTTTTTCTGATGTATTTGGATCATTTGAAGGCGATTCCGAGATTAAAATTTTTTTAAATTGCCAAAAAAAATTATTTCAAAACTTAAATTCAAGGTACACCATTTAAAACTGTCAAATGTATCTTTTTTGGGAAGGAGTTATATCTATATAAATTTTGTTATACTGCAGGCGAACATCGAGTCGAAATTACAAACTTTAAGTCGTTCTGCTTTGTCTGTTGCTAGGCTCATTTTCCGTTTTTAACTTCCAACAGAAATCCGCCATCATATACACGGAAAAAAAGATATGACAATTTTACCGAACTTTTCGGTAAACTGAGGATATAAGAACAGAAATCACCAAATTACCAAACTGATTGCCCAATTCTGGCCTCAGAGTATGTTCCTACTCTGACAGTAGGAACATACTTTGGACTGTAAGGTCGAGTACAGACGACTAATAATTATTAAATCTCCTTCTATTTAATAATATTCATACAAATACTTATTTTATAAATATAATAATACAGATATTTATTAATTTGTTATATATTACGTGGGTAAGTATGATTGACGATAGCATCAGCCACTATTTGATAAACTTTACGAAGAAAAATTAATTTATAAAAGATTTTGAGACATTATGTGTTGACGCAGCATGTGTTGTACAGGCCGTCATACCAATATACTATACCGAAATAACGTCATAAATGTTACACTTGTAATATATTCAAATTTATTATACTTATTATCAAATAAAAGTCTAACTCATTGTAGTACCCATTTAATCTGTAATATATATGTAGTACCTCTCATTTTCTGCAAAACATTTACTATCTTGTACTGAAGATTTTGAAATACAATGCAGTTTAGGTCACACATGCGTGAAGTATACTACTGGGGTTACTGGAAACAATCAGAGGTATTCATAAATGAATGCTTGGTGTCTGGGCTACTACTAGATGACACATCAGTAGATGTTGTCCTCCTCATGTGCTGAACAGTTGAGTTTAGCGCTATAGCACCGCAATTATTGCACGAAATTAATTACCACACAGACACTTAGTATCGCGTGACTTATTATTGTCAGATTTTTACGTGCAGGTCTCAGATTTGGAATAATCATTTACATTGTGCTATTTTTTCAAGAAATGTGAATAAAATTTATCTAGTACTTCCAATGCAAGAAAATTGGTACAACTTAAAATAATTTCAATAATTTCAGTTTGTATTTTTAAGAACTTCTTTTTATATCTTTGGATAGAAATTTAACTATATTAATGCCTTTAGGAATTACTATTAACTGACTAGAAATTTTTGCATAGCATTTTGAATTTATGACAACAGTAAACAATTGCTTTTGCAATGTCTATTACTGCTGTGACAATGTTGAATCATTTCTTGAATTCTTTATATCAAATTCTGTATTTATATTGTATTAATAACCAGTAACCACAACATATGTGAATCGCCTCGTGCACATATTTCACTATAACAAAACCCGAGTCATCGATACGAAGTTAATTAAAAATTCCTTACACAACCGTACAACAATGTCCTCTTCATCGTCGTCGCATCAACAACGTCAATTCATCATGCCGAAGTGTCCACGAAAAATGACCAGTTGTTTTGTGCAGCGCGACGCGTACTTTGGGAAAGCGCTCGAAAACAGATTAGTTTTCAATTTGCAAATCACTTATAACCGGGCGAGAGTTGGGCGAGATCATTCAATCAATAACGTAAGGCCGGGTGGCGTTGTTTAAGCAATATGCATTTAATTCGACGCTCCGTTGACTCGCCCGTAAATCGATTGTTTCGCCGAGAACTCTCGTCACGATATTTGTTATTCATAACCGTAATTAGCAACCGTTTCAATATTTCTGCGCGCGCCCGTTGCGCCGACAATTATTATTCCATTAGCCGGATTATTCAGCGGTCTTGTTTTTTTCGTCGGCCATTTTTGTATCGGCTCCGGCAAAGCGCCGCGCCGAAAAAGGGCGCAAAGTTTCATAAATTCGGATTATAATGAGCGTGGAGATAAAACGCCGAACCGAGTCAAGGTTCGGGTCCAATAAATCGCGATTTAACTTTCGGGTATTAAACAAGATATTTATCGCGGCCGGCTCATAAATTGCGGATCGCGTGCGAAAGAGTTTACGACGAATGATCGTAATGTATAATATGCATTCGAGTGCATTATTATCGGCGGGATTTAAAGTGGTAAGTGGACTTCGGCAGCGTTTATGATTCATCCCCGTTTCGTACTCGAAGTGTCCGGATGATTCAGAAAGCAATGATGTAAATCAGAATTTGCTGTACTATCGGATGGCAATCCCGTAAAGGCTATACTCAGAAAATTCCGTTTAAACATTTCATACAAATTTATCGATATATAAAACAGAGCTTATAAGAAATACTTTATCGGAAAGGATGTGCTCAGTTTTATCAACCCAGTGGGAAGGTACAAACATCCCAGAACTGGCCCCACTCAGGCACGTTAGTACTCTGGCGTGACGTTATCATTCCAGTATTGGCTCAGTACTGGCAATTTGGTTCTCAGGCAATTTCCCACTGGGAAGTTAAATTTAAACCTTGATTTGGATGTATAAAATATATTTATTATGAATAATTCCATGGAGAAATGAGAATAAAAAAATTACTTCATAAACACAGTCTAATCTATATAATATCATAGGCTATGTTCTAAAACCTACTACAAGTACTGCGGCTATAAGATAGAAATATGAATTATGTTGTGAGCGACAGAGACACAACCATGTTTGAAGTACTTCCAGTAAGTTTTAGAACATACCCATAGTTTCAATCATATGGCAGCAACTTAGGTAATTAAAAAAACTGACAAATATATGTGACCAGTCTTAGTTTTAATATGTTACGACCGAATTGACCGTAAGAGATGCGGGCACTGTTGTCAGCTGCTGTCAACATTGCCCGCATCTCTTATGGTCAATTCTTTTTGCAGTTTCTAATAGAATTGTACTGAAGAAATCAACTGGTCATTAGGAAAATGGTGCGCTCGAAATATTGTGCGACGTAGCTACGAGCAGAATTGAAAAATGCGCATTTACAAAAAATTGTCACGACCTAAGCCCTCAACAATTATATAGCTTTTTGAAGCACACCTTTTTAAATCTAACCGAACTCTAACGAAGTAACTCTAGGAAATTGGAGCGATACAATAATGGTTTAATGCATTCCGGGTAAAAATTATTGAATATTTATAAACGAAATGTCACGACCGAAGATTCCACGACATGTCACGTCCGAATCCAATTGCTGCTTTACAATGACAGTAGATTTTGTCCGTAAGCTTAAATCAAGTGGTCAGTTTAGAAAACTGACTTCGTTTTCTCTATAGAGCACATGTGTCAACATTTTAGGGGAACTTTCTTTACCGAAAATACCGAAAGTCGAAATGGTTTTGAAAAAAGAAAATTACTATATGTGCATGATGCACATATAGTAACTTGCTTCAACAAAACATCATACATTTAATTTCTATTAATGTTCATTGGGAAAACGACTAACTGTTAACACAGAAGTTTCGTAAAATTGCCACAACTTAACAACTATTCCCCAGTAAAAATGAAACATATTTAACCCATATATGAAAATGACAAAATCATATATGGCGATATGGGCAATTCTCAGGAACTTTTGACTACGAGTAAAATGAAATTAAAAATAAGTTACGAGCACACGAATATCACTACATACATTTGATTAAATATGATATTTTCATAATTCTGACGAGATGAAAACGATTCTGTTACACTGTGATTAAATTTTTCGCCCATTGTTGACGCGTCCCAACTTGCCTCGCACGCATGCACTCACTCGAACGCAAATTATCACGTGATGACGTAGACGTTTGTAGACGAATTCTACTGAATCAGTTAATGCCCGTCACTCACATGTAATAATAAAAAATAAATTTCAATAATCAATTGATTCCATCAACTTAAATTTGAACCCAATTTTTACAAAGGGCAAAGATTCTTTATCAGGTTTTGCTGTCCAAATTTTATAAAAATATTGTTTATATAAATATACAATAATTGTAATCACACCCGTACGAGATCTCTTACGGTCAGTCCTAACTCTGTTAAAGTTAAAGAGAAGGAAAATATTATGCATATTTTTTTTGTAATCTTCTGTATTCTTTTTGCGGAAAGATAGTAAAATTATCTTTTGGCGCAATTTACACTATCTTTTTCGTTATCAGGCATGTTTTGGTGCAATTTACCATCGCCTATCTCAACCATATGCATGGTAAACATTGTTTTCTTACCTGATTCTCCCGGGCTTCCACCGTCACGAGCTTGACGCGTCATTTGTGGCACAAACTTTGAATAATGTTTGGTTATTGATGGCACGTGTATATGGATAGAATAAACTTATTCTTTGAAATCTAACTAATCATTATCTTACTTTTCCAGCTCTTTATGGGGCTGCCCTTACAAGAAAAACTGTATTAATTGTACAGAAGTCCGCAAGCGACAGGTGAAAATTATGACGCTTTCAATTTTTAATAATTTGCTGAAATATGTGTTAGATATACATAAATTGGGTCCAAAATAAAGCTGGAATTGCATAGTTTACGTGCATTACAAACTAAAGGCTAAAAACATTCGAATTCATCCAAAAATAATATATAAATATATCCGGGACATGTAGGTTAAGGTTCCTGAGAATCACCCATATATGGAATGGTTGGAAACTTATACGGCCATATGTAAAACATACAATGTGGGCCATTTATGTTTTGTCACTTATTTCCATGTACGTCTTATTGTGTTCTCAGTAATTCAATAGTTATAACGTTGTTAGAGTACATTCTTAAATTGTTTTCCCAATATAATCATTATTGATCAAAACTTGACAAATGTTTAACGACTATCTGAGAACTGACTGTTTTAACCAATTTATTGGAGATTTTGATGTGATTAATTAAATGGAGTGAAATACAATGACTGCTTATAATCTAGTAATCGGATCTGCTATAGATGCCAACTTAATAGGCATTTATTACCGACGTCTTATCAAATTTCATAGTTCTGCCATGAAGTTTCCGATGCAAACTCGAGACGTTTTCAGTAAATCTCAAACTGCATCGATGAACTGCAGTGATGATTTTCAAATTGTTTGTGAATCATTTCAGTCATCTGTTTGCACATTGTATTTAATTATTTCGGTGATAATTTTCGATTGATTGAGTTTGATTGAGAGAACTCCAAAATATTGTTAACTTCAATAAAATAAAATAAAATATAACTTTTTAACATTTCTTTGACGTTTCAGACATAGTCAACTTGTTTTTACAATATTTTCTCTGAACTAGACTGGCGCTAGTGTATATCTTTAATATGTACAATATACAAAATTAAACTTTATATATACAATTAATCGTATACTTTCACCATCAGAAGAAGTAAAACTAATGAGTATTGTCACCGATTGCGCAGTAAATTTAAACTCCTGCATTTTGTCTTCTAATACGTTCGAAGAAGTTTAGGCTCCTAATACCTAATACATTAATCGTATCTCAATTATTTGGTCGGGAAAGGGTGTAGACAAACCTTCTAGACGTTAACCTCGAAATAAATGAATACCTACTTTTCTTCTATGGTACTTCTAACCTTCTATGGTAACAATTAATTGTTGCCATACAAAGCTCGGGTCATTAGAAAAGGTTGAGTCTGGCCCAGACAGTTATCAGATAAAGAGATAAGGAAAAGGTAAAAAATAGGAAAGGGTTGTTCCAATAATGATGAAGGAATGGGTAGAGAAAGAAAAGCGACAAGAATAAAAGCAAGGCGATTGACCCTTCGAGCCAGTATTCGACTAAACAGTCCAAATGGTGAAGCGCACGGGAGTTGAGGACCGAACCAGTCAGTGCACGGAGAGGGAAACGCACGACAAATCGTAGCGCCTCATTTGGGCCGCATTGCGAACTATCGCTCTTGAACAGATTTCTGTTGGTTATGGATAGCAAATGACGGTGCGTCTGCGCTGTTCACTGAAAGAATTGGCTCGATTGTAGCAACCATACCTGCATTATATTAAACCCAGTATGCACGGAAAAAAATAAACAGCACTGGCTAATGTGCAGCGCATCACTGAATGACGTAATATTTTACGACGAATTCGAGAAATTTTACGAATTCGTCTTTGTTTATCTCTGGAGTTTATGTATTTCTATCCTACTTAACATCACTCAGTGATGCGCTGCACATTAGCCAGTGCTTTTTTTTCCGTATTATGACAACTATGTATATACTAGTACCAACCATTCATTTTTTCAGTGTATGTTCCGTAATCCAATCGTGCATTTGTAAATATGTTGTATGTACCACGATTTGTTGTGCGTGCATTCTTCAAGTTCATCGCGACAAACATAATTTAAAAGATCTTTTGATTTAAAAGATTTTTTTCTTTTATTAAAATCATGATTTAATCACGAAGTGGGAAAAACTCCTACTTCGACTGAAACTGTTTCGAGACAGTATGGTAGTTTTGTCTTCGCGCCGTATTGTACAACGAGGAAATCATACATAGTACTGCTTATAACATTAAAATTAACTAGAAATGTTGCACATTCAACCATCTGAAGATTTTACCATACTGTATTAGGTTTTCATCTGTAACATGCACATCTGCACGCGTTTCTGTACAGTATGGAAATCTTTCGACGAAAATGAGATATTTATTTACTGTAATATTTTCTCCGTTGTTATGTACATCAGCAGACATAAGAAAACAATTTTTCATTGAGAAATTGCACGTGATTTCGTCGTGCATGTCCTAGAAAATACAAAGCATAAATGCAGCTTAGAACAGAGCATATCGCATTATGCTCTGTTCTATGCTGCGAATAGTGCATGTCGCACTATTCGCGCTCGCGATTCCCCTAAACAAGACGGATGTTCGAAGGATCGCGGCAAAAGAAAGCCTGTTGTTGTAACCACATTTTGCGTGGAAAAAAATAACACCATTTGCAGTCTGGCTGCCTGACTACTTTCAGATAGGAGCCAGACTCTTTCCAGATAGCCTACACTATACACTAACTACACACAGATTATAACAAGACTTCAGCCAAAGTCAGTATAAAGTGGCAACAGTCAGGCAACTCCGAATATATGCCCGAATATATTGGGTCATGACCGGGTACCAGACTATTATGTGGACTGTTGCCAGACTTAATATGTCTGCGTAAAGTGTAGCAAGAGTCTGACTGAAGCCCATAACGTATTGGCGAAAGTATGTACTATAGCCGTGGACATTAGTCCCATTCAGTGCAGGAAAAATTGTCCGTAAACTAGACATGTCAAGTAAGATGTACTAATTCAAATATAAATCGATTCCATGCTAATGCGACCAAATCTATGTATTAAATGTGAACTGGGTTAAGTAGCGATGAACCTGAATTCGTCACTGTACGATAAGATAGTATATGGACATTTCTTGAGCAATAAATTTGTGATTTCAAATTGACAGTTATTGATTTTTAATATACCGAAATAAAAAGGATCACCACCAGATTCCAACTAAATGTACTTAGTCAGAATACAAAATAATGAAGGTACAAATGACAGCGTAAAGGGGCACAATACTCAATTGTAGACTAGATGGGTCACCATAAAGATGGGTGCGCAGTCAAGTGTTCATATTTCGTACAAAAACATTTCATACTTTTCTCTCTATATACTGTTTAATTTTTACACCACAATCACGTTATCACAAATCTCCCTAAACAAAACTCACCCCTCCCCTATTCTCTTTGAAAACCCTTCCACCCGTCCCCTCCGCCGCCTCTATCAGCACAGTACCACCTTATTAAACCCACCCCCTCTGATCCATAAAACTGCGCCTTCGCCTCGCCATAATTAAATCGTTTGTTCAACGATAGCCTGAACGAGCCTCTCATTAATGCGCAATTAAAGTGTGTAATTTAATTTCCGTACCGTTCGTAGTCCGCCGCGCTAGGACCCCCCCCCCTCCCCGAAAGGACGCACTAACGAGTCGCGCTAAGTATAAACACGACGCGCGATAATGATTTCTAAATGAACGTTTTCCGCGACGACGCCGGCCAGGGATGCGCTCTGCCTTGATGAACCCTTGTTCCCGGAACGCTTCCCCGGCGCGAAGTGTTCCGTGGATCCTTTATGTTACGCGAGTCCTTACATCCATATCTTATGTCCCGGCAGCGCCGTATAACTTGCGTGCAACTATGCAACTACCCATTATACGTTACAAGGGCAATATATGAGCCCTCTCAAAGCGAAGTCGCGCCGCGCTGCAGTAGTCAGATATATTTACAGTCAGACAGGGTGTTCGGTGCAGAGTTAACTGATCCTCTGGGGCTCATATCGATCTGCCGTCTTTGTCTCGCGAGGATGCCTTTCACGCGGAGAATGGGTGACCGGCTGTTTCAAGGCGCGAAGGACTGTTGAATATTCGGTGGCGGTGGTGGCGAGGGTACGCAGAGAGAAAAGTCCGGAATACGTAAATGTACTTTTCAAAATTAATTTCGATTATGAAGGAGAAACCTGATACATAGAGGAAGTAAGTAAAAAATTATCATATTCGAATTTTGTACAATGTAAAAACATATTAATAATCTAAATCACATTATTTAGATACATTTTGAACCAATAATCTTATAATATAATTCAACTAAAGCACATTTTGTTTTTGTTGACAGTATTTCATAGGTTATGTTATTAATATTAATACAACTTGATTTTTATAATTTATGATATTAATAAACGAATTAAATAATTAAATTACAATCATGAGTGCACGCAGAAAAATGTGTGTTGCTTCGGCAGCCACAGTATCTGTAGTTAGAATCAATATAGTCATATTAGCCTTAGATTATGTAGGAGGTGTCGTCCGGATGATATTATAAAACATTATAGTCGTGTCTATCACGTGCTTTGACAACAAAGTTCAAATCTACCACCAAAGCAAAATGGCGGCATCGGCGCTGCCGTGTGCTGGTATATCTGTGCTGGTGGCTCGCTAGAGCCACATTGTGTCTTTATTGTGTCATTGTGTCTTTCGTTGGTAAGACATAAGCTCGTGCTGGTTTTGATTGTAGAGGATGGAGGACAACATCACCATCGCATCCAATCGTCGAGCCTACGTGGGCGTTCTCGACACCGGAGAGGATTCAGCAATGATTGGGGGATATTTCAGGGTCAGGACCAACAACGTTGCAAGTGAGGTTACCACGCCGTCCAGCACCACAGACCTCGAGGCAGCGAATTACACCAATTACAATTACAACAGGTAGGCGGTCAAAGATTGCGACGGTTCAATAGAACCGGAGCCGTGAATCAGGTGTAACCTCTTGGCGACCCCTTTACCGTAGTGTAATGGGCAAAGAGAGGTTACAACCGACATAATCATTTGCAGCACTACAAACCCTTCTATTTTTACTGCAACTCGAATGCAGTAATCGAGGTTAAAAAGGCGTCTTCGGCGGACAACAACGTAGCAAGTGAGGCTAGAGATCCTACGCCGCCCAGTACTACAGACCTGGAGACAGTGAACCAGATGAGTAAAAATCTGATTGGTGAAACTGTATTTGGTACGCAGCCAAAGATTAAGACGGTTCAATAGAACCGGGGCCGTGAACCAAGTGTAACCGCTTGTCGACCCCTTTGTTGTTGTTTCAGAGGCAAATAGAGGTTACAACCGATTAAATTCTTTGCAGCACTACACAAACTGGTTTTTTCATTTTATTTTCTTTGTATACTCACATGCAATTCGAATGCATACGGCAATTGTGTCTCGTTCACTGGCTTGACGGAGAACGACGACCGATCTGCGGATCAACTGGCCAGTTCAGCCGTTGAAGCATGTTTTCAACCGAAAAAGAGGCAGATTAAGGATGTCTTTGAACGCTGGCAACTTCGCCCCGTCAACTCTCCTCGGCGGATTGGAAGAACGCCGCACACATTTGATGTCTTAATACCAGGTCAAAGGAGATGGCTCCTTTTTTGACGCTGCCCAAAATCAACAAGAAACTACTATCAACTCTGAAAATATACTGAAGCGTGACTAAAGGCGACGAGTGCTAAGTTGAAAAGCAGAACCAGGTCATCGCTTGCTCGAGTGCTTTGAGAGCGGCCATGGCTGGGTTTCTGAAGCCCGATATCAGACAGGCATTACCGGTAGGCATGGACCTCGCTTCGCGGGAGATGATGACGGGATTCATCTTTTGTTAGACCACAAGCACAGGTTGTCGTTCGCGCGATGCGTTTTGTCCTATATTAAATCTCACAGGTAAGAAGGTTGCCAAAAGTGCCTCCATCGATGAGTGGCTTTATGGAAAAGACTTCGCGGACGAAGTGAAGAGTGCGCACGTTTGCGAGAGCACAGTGCGGGGTCTTCTGATACCGAAACTTGTCACTCCAAAACCAATCCCACAGGTTGCGCGCCAACAACAACCCGTGAGATATCCGCAACAGCAGCAGCCACGGAATTAGGAAAATGCAACTGCCCCTGTGAAACAGAATCAAGCCGGCTCGGTAAACAGGGATAAATAAATCGAGGAGTCGTATCATTTTATGCCGCTTTCAGTTTCAGTGAATTGTTTTGCTTCAGCTTTACGAAACTGTTAAGTATTACTCAGAATCGATAATACTACAACTCTCTCTTATCTTAATCGATTTGGATAAATTTAATATCCCCACGTCAGGCCAAAGAAAAGGCCAGAGAAATTACCAACGGTGCGAAGAGAGAGATATTATGGTTACCAGATCCTGAATCATGGACCATTAATGCCTTCACTTTCAAATGGACGGATCTCGGTTTTATATTTTTTCTAACTTTATCGTTATTCAAAAAGTGTTGCGAAAGATTGTTAGCGAGGAAGCAGCGGGCACTGTGGTTGTCCCATGATGGCCGTCAAAATCGTGGTCCCCTCTTTTTAGGTTATTGTATTCAGAGCCAGTCATTGTTACGCCTTCACAATTTTAGCTTTCTTCTCCGCTTAGTGAGCAGCACCCTGCATACAAGAACCTTCCCTGGGACCAGGAAGGTTATCAGGAAGGCTTAAGGTGATTCGTTAAGTCTACTGCCACGGAGTTAGTGCCTTTTCAATTTATGACGTTAAAACATAAAATTAATGATTGTAAATAAAACCGGTCGAATCCGTGTTTCTGGGAGAATATTTTAAACGATAAAAGCAATGATTTTGTAATTCATT
>JABFPB010002081.1:0-21716 GCA_022817645.1 Ceratoteleas bidentatus
TTATTATTATTATTCAAAATAAACGGGAAAATACCCTTTCTCTTATGTACAAAATTTAATACATACACCGTAGAAGGTAGATCACAATAGTGTAACATGGCGCGAAGCTTACAATCTTTCGACGAGATACCTAACTTTATTTCGAAAAGAGATGAACGGGGACGAAAAGAAATCGAGTCCGGTTACATTATCGATAACGAGCGAATTAGCCTGTCTACAAATTCTGCCGAAGATAGAATTTTGGCCGAAAGTAGTTCTATATCTTGATATGCTAAATAAGATGTTTTGTCTCGAGGGTCTTGAAGGAACGTGAAATTGCAGATGTTCTAATAAGGCAGGGGAATTGATATTGTACTGAATAATATTATATAGAAAATCCGTGTCTGTAATTATCCGGCGTTTGTATAAAGATTGAATTGAGAAGGTGTCCATAATGTGAGCATAGTCATGGTTGAAACGGCTCATTGGTGTCCTAATTAGAAACGCTAGTTTTCTCAAGTATCTATGCTGAACTGATTCAATAAGGCTAATAATAGATTTTAGGGTCATCGAACGAAAAGGTACGGTCAGTAAAGCCAAGAACTCTAAAGGCTTTGCTCACGGTTAACTGAATATGCGTTTTGAAGGAACCGTTGGACATGAATGTCACCCCCAAATCTTTTATCTCGGATACAACTGTTAATGAGATGTCATACATTTTATAATCGTAGATAACCGGTGTTTTAACAGTATGAAACCTCATGGCGTTACAATTCGCGACATGTACAGGCATTTCATTATTTGTACACCAGGCTTCAAACCTTGACAAATCGTCCTGTAGTAGCAGTGCGTCTCGAATGTTAGCAACGCTACGAAAAATCTTGGCGTCATCCGCAAATAAAAGTATTTTACTATGCTTTATCTGACTGGGTAGATCGTTTATAAATAATATAAATAGTAAAGGTCCCAGATGGGATCCTTGGGGGACTCCAGAAGGTGTCAGGTATTCACGCGAATCCGCCCCTCGTACCTTAACTATTTGACGACGTCCAGTCAGGTAACTGGACAGCCAGAGGTGTAACAGGCCAGATATACCAAGACCCAAAAGCTTATGTAATAAAGTTGCGTGCGGCACCCTATCAAAAGCCTTGGCAAAGTCAGTATATACAATGTCTACCTGCCCACGACTGTCCAGTGTATCAGATATGAATTGGGACACGATTGCCAGATTCGAAACCGTCGATTTGCGCTCACAAAACCCATGCTGTTCAGGTGCAATAAGACTCTCAAATTTACCATAAATGATTGGCGTGATCAATTTCTCAAACAACTTTGGAATTGCATTGAGTATCGAAATAGGTCTATAGTTTAGCACGTCAGACTTGTTCCCCTTCTTGTAAATGGGCGTTACAGAACTAACTTTCCAGAGATCTGGAAAAATACCTGAACTTAAAGATTTGTTAAAAATTATACTAAGTGGTTTAGTTAAGGCATATTTGCTCTTTGACAAAAATATGTTCGGTATTCCATCCGGACCAGCTCCACTGTATTCTCTCAATTCGGCAAGCGTATCAAAAATTACCGATTGTGATAAGACAATGTTGCTCAGGTTAATCAAAGAGCCTTGTTGAGTACTAACCGTCTGGGAGCTTACAGTTGTATTAAATACAGAGCTAAAAAATTTCGCCAATAGATCAGCCGCCTCGGTGTCATTGGAGCTAATCTCGCCCTCCAAAGACAGATTACTAGGAATAGCACTATCAGTTCTAAAGGAGTTAGTATATTTCCAGAAATACTTGGGATTAGTCAGTAAAGCATTCGCAACTTTATTTTTATATTCTCTCTCAGCGGAATCCATCAACAGTCTGCAAGATCTTCTCAGTGATGAAAAGGCAGTGTTTAGCATCGTGCGTTTGTTTGTATTTCTTATGCGCTAGTTTCTTTTTTACTACTAGTAATCGACGCGCGCTTCGCGCGCGTCATCTTTTTTATTTGTTTATAAGTTAATACTCACATATTTTCTTAAATTTTCTTAAGTTTATTGACAAATTTTACCTTGATGATAATCAATGATTACATTACACGCAGGAAATGATCTGAGTTAAATCAAATAAATGCATATGGGCCTGTATTTTTGAAAAGTTGACGTTCGATTCGTACGGTTGGCGGATATATGTGTCTTTTTCCTCCAACATATGACGAAAGAAGACGCATATATTCGCCAATCGTGCGAGTCGTACGCCAGCATTTCAAAAATACTGACCACGTTCAAATTTCGTTGGTTGATTCTACCAAAAGATTTTGTTGATTCTGTTAAATATGACTTCAAAGATCTACTATACCGACTCTTAACCTTACAAATGAGAAAAGATAGCATTTTTATCTCTTTCTAATTTCATTGCATAGAGAAGGACAAAATACCGGTCTCTATACACTTTCGAAATTTGAAACCGAATGAAACAGTCAACAAAACATTTGGTTAAATCAACCAAATTTTTTGCTGACCAAATAATAACAAAATTATTTGGTTTATTTAACTAAATATTTCCCTGCGTGTAATGACTATCACCATTAGTCATTAATGTTCATTTACCTTGACGATGGTCATTGGAACCGTTTTTGTTGACTGTAATAAGAAATTTTGGGACGGCTCAATGAAAAGTTGACCAATCATCTAACGACCACGGCAAGATTTTTCAACTTTTTACGCATTTGCAACGTCAATTTATAATCAAATTGTTAGTTTTGTTATTAATAAATAAATTTTAGGGAAAACCATGATTGCGTGAATCAACGCATAGTCACAGAAAAACACTTTATGACGGTGGAATATTAAACAATATTTTTTTAAAGAAATATTAAACAATATTTAGATTATAGTGAAACCCCTAACTCTGTGGTACCCATTTATTAATAATTATCCTTGGTTTACCCAGCTCATTCTTGGTTCACTCAGCTCGTGATAAATGATTGCATAATGGAAAATGTTGCAACAGAAATATGATGTAAACAATCGGATATTACTTGCAAATTGATGAGCACATTAACTACTTAGTTTGATCGTATACACAATACATTAATACATGTAAACACATTTGTATTTAAACATACATTTAAACATTAATACATGTAAACATAAAACTGGAAAAGTTCATTTGTACATACAATGTGCATCTAAAAAATTTTGCTTATTAATAATGTTAATAGAAAAGAAAAAAAACAACAGTTCTCAATTATTTTATTAACAACCGATTTCTTTATTTTGATAATAAAAATTTGAGTACATTTGAATCAATAATTGTAGCTCATGTTCATGGAAATATTATTGCTGAAATAAATATCTGTACACTTGGATTAAGCATAGTTGATTTTTCAAATAATAATTGTGATAATAAAATGACCACATTAAAATTGATTTACAAAAGGAACATTTTATTTAAGAAAAGTGTAATTCTGACAACCAAATAGAATTGCAAAATTGAGCAAACTAACTTTTTTTGCTGTAAAGTGAACGCAGCACAACGATAGCATTATTGACCAATCTGAGGGTGACAGGAGAAACATTTTTAATTGAAAGTGTCCAAAAAGTAAACAAAAGATGAATTTAGTAATGCTCTAAGAAAATAAAAATCTACTTTACAAGTTGTCTTATCACCTTCACATTGTTAACTAATTTCATGGTATTGGATGATATCCAAGTAAAACAAGATCTACGGACATTAACGAATTTTCAAAAAAAACGACGTTCTTAACACTCGATGTAGATAAATAAATGGGTTTCTTGGGAACCATTTTCATCTGACCAGAAATCTTCACTTTCGAACCGATAAACATGTCATCAAAGTCGCCGTCATTTGATACAAGAACATTTAATTTATATCTCCCATCGGTTATAGCTCCGACATAGAAATTATTAGTTTCAGAAACAATTTCGAATGGCATACACAGGTAACCAATCACTTCTGCAATTAATAAAGAATATATTTTTTTCAAATCGCGAAGAAAAAATTTAAATTATTAAATAGATTAATTAAATGGATCATACCAATAGTTTTATTTACATGTTGTCGAACTTTCTGTAATTCGATTATGCCGCAGTTGGTTGGCAGTTCGTTGGGGGTGTCATAAATGCCGAGGATTTTATAAGTAGTTTCGTCTTGAATAACCATTTCAAATTTGATTGTACATGAGCTCAGGTACCTTCTGTCCGACTTTTTAGGTTGAACCCTTCGGAAAAGTACGACCTGAAATCATTAAAACTAATATTAACGTAATATTAAAAACTAACAACCTTTGTACATTTAAAAAATTGAAAATTAAATAAAACAATTCAATAAAAAACTCGCCATTCCAATAGTCGTTATTATTTTCGCGTATTTCTCAGCTAATGGACCCCATGCTATGAATTGCACTGAATCCTCTCCATTACTCATAACGAAATAAAATCTAACTGTCGTAGTATTTGTTTTTGCATTTTCGCTAACCTTTATTTCGGAAAACGTCTTTACATATCCTGTAAATTGGCTGTGAATCAAATACATAAGTAATGATTTGAATTATATGATAATAAAATGGATAGTGTAATTTTTTTGTATTGCAAAATCCAAAAGATTTTGTCAAATCACGTTAATGATTATCATTTATATAATTAAAATAAATTCTAAAAAATCATCAATAATTTTTCAATATATTTTAGCAATCGATCGGAAAACTAAATAAACAAATTGCCAGTTTAATATCCGTCTAATAATGAAGGGAATAAATAAAAACTTACAAAGCATCATCTTCGTTTATATCTTCCATCAATGTTGAAGATGTAAAAATTTTTTTGTCTTTAAGTTTTGGTAATTCGCTATTCATTCTGAAGCAATTAAACGTGTAGGTAAAACGAAAACTGTCTTTTCACGAATATAAATCTTCAATTATCGCTGCGATCACTTATTTGATTAAATTGCTGTTTTACTGACAAACTAAAGAAGAATAGAAATCAAACTGTGCTGCTTAGCAACTTACGTCACCAGCTTTTACAAACAAAAGAACGTCATCAAATCCTGACAAAGAATAATTCAAATTAGTGATTCGGACATTTTGAAATTTATGGTAATTAATTTTAATGATTACTTACAATAAAATAAAAAGGACGGCTTAGATATTTTTTTCTGATTCAATTTGCTGAAAAAGTAATTACATATTTTTTTAGGAACCTTAAAATGAATACACATAAACAAAATTTTATTAATCGATGAACATGAAATTTTACCATTTTCGATAGCTTTGAATCCTTTGAATCCTTTGAAACCATTTTATCATCAGCTTTTCTTTTTTTAGGGATATATTCAACTCGATCAAGTTCCTCTTCTGTGATTGTATTTGTGTTTAATAATATAACATTAGACGGTTTTTCAATGGATACAAATAATGCGGGACCAGAGTTTTCGAAAATGCCTGTGACTCTTAATTTCTGTCCGACTTTATACTTTCCAATGATGGAAGTATCCGCGCATCTGACTGGTAATCTGAATGCATCACAAGCAACCGCACCAATGCAGAGTCCCAGTTTTTTATTGTACGAAAAATCATATTTTAAAAATACTTCCAAAGTTACTGCAAATCATGAGAAATGTTTTAGTAATGTATTATTTATTCTGTTGCTGTCTTGGTGGAAAAAGATAGTCTGAAATAATGCTGAATTGAACGTTGAAATTTTACTGAAAAAACTCACAAAATTGAGACATTTCAGACCTTTTCAGCACAACAGTTTGGATAAACGCTGAAATTTTGCTGAAAATTTTCAAGTTTGAAAATGTTTGGAATATTCTGAAATAAAATTATATTAAGTTTACTTACAAAGATTTGAAAACTTTTTTTTTTTTTGAAAAACTTTTCAGCAAAATTTCAGCATTTGTCCGAAATGTCACTGAAAAAGTCTGAAATGTCCTAATTTTGTGAGTTTTTCAGTAAAATTTTAGCGTTCATTTCAGCATTATTTCAGACTATATTTTTCCACCAGGGTTGAAATGGTTCTTCAACCAAAACGTATTAGGCACGTTTATTTAACAAAAATTATATTCTGTAATTAATTAAACATTTTTAATAATCTGTAATTTCGTTAATTTTTGCTTTTGACTTGGCGTTAATTATATATTGGAAACGTTTTAACATTGTTATACAAGAAAGAGTATTTAAGACATTTTTTTAAGTTTATTTGTAAATATTAAACTTCAACTGTATATATTTTAAATCATATACTTAAATCGCAAATTAAATAAAATAAAATATTTAAAATATGTTAAAATCTGTGTATTATTTGATAACTTCTTAATCAAATTAATAAACACTAACTGGTTTGCTTGATATAGTCCATAATGGAATCATTAAGTTTGACAACTGGATATTCAGCTTTTATGGACTCTGTTATGGGCTCTGCAATGGGGTTTTTTCCAACAACCTGTACTTTGGAGTACTCCTTAATTTCCAAATCATAAGGAACATTTCCACTGCTTCTTTCGTAGAGACTTTTTGAAAAAGCACCAATTACGTGCAAAATCTGAAAGAAAACAAAATTTTAAATGCTAATATAAATTACTAATATTATATTTATATCGACAAGATTTATTATTATGTTGAAAACCTTGCTATCATCGATTATTGTGTTTGTTGTCATTATTGTTGTTGATCATGCAACAAATAAATTCTGTTAGTATTTTTAAGTTGTTTATTTACCAGTCCAGATTGAAAAAACGACTTGAACCTGTTTACATTCTTTCCCCAGATGGTAATTTGAACACGCCAGGAGATTTTATTGGTCAAAATTGCCACTATACGAGGAATGACACCATTTTTGGTGTTGCAATTTTCAGTTAAATCCATTGATTGCACCAAGCCAACGAAACAGCTGTAAAAAAATCAGATTTATGCAAATATGAGGAATGTTTTATATCGAATTGTAATAAAATATTAATATTTACATTGCTCCATCAAACTTTTGCATCACGTCAAAAAGCTCACGTGGCGATAAAAGAGCAGTTGGATCTTCGGTAAAATTTGCGTAGTAATCCATGATCCTACATAATCGAAATAAGAGGTTAGAACATAAGCCGCGATTAAATTTGGTGCAACCGAAATACGACTCTTTTCGTCCAATTACCAGTTTCCAAATCAGTTTTTAGCGAGCCAAATATTTCACGCGCGAGTACGAAGTCGCAGATGGACCGGAAAACATTCAAATCGATGAAAACATCTGAATGAAACACATGAACCGTGCGAGACACCTGATATTTTACTGCGCGCCATCTACATGATATAAACTTAATGTCATGTCGCAAGCGTTTTTACCGACATTACAGACTGACTGCAATAGAATTAACTCTGATTACACTACAAACCTTTAATACAACTAATTTATCGCATCTAACAAGACTGTTTTTAATAACTCAGATTAATTTTATTGGGAAATAATTTAAAAAGGTCGCTAAAATACGGCAAAATGAAAAATAGCGCTGACAGAAATATTTTCACAAAAAAATGTGAGGATTTTAGATGCTCCTTATTTAACATTTAAGATTAATATGTCAATTGAAACAGCAATTGTATATGTTAAATATTTAGATTTATTGTCATACATGTGACGAATTGCGAATAGTATAGTTAGTTTTGTCTTCAATTGTCTTCAAAAATGCCTTCTGTTTCTTCAATACATTTACTGAAACAATACAATTTGGGTCATTTTTTTTCTTGTATAATATGGGTTACCCTGAAAACAAACTGAGATTAATTATACTTACAAATTAAATCCATCAGTACTGAACCATATTTTTGTGTATTGACTTGAATGTGGATATTCTTCCGAATTTATCCATGTTTTGATAAACCTTAACGCTTCAGAGTTATTTTCTGAAAATTTCCAAAACTTCATTTTTTGTCATAAATTAGATAAATAACAATAAGACTAAATATTAACAAATATAAACCACACATCATTATACAATTATATTTATTTGTTAAGAAACGGACTGGAGTCATAAATTATATTAATATTGTTCCAGGGAAATTATTAACAAAGAAATAAGCCAAAATTATGTAAACAATATTTTTTAGTTTATCTCCAATCCATATCATAATTAAATGATTAACTCAAATAAAAGATAATTTCTCAAAATATTGCATAATGGTTGTAAGGTTAAAAATAATATAAAATTGATTGTCTTACGGGTACACTTAAAGTAAGTTTGGAAAGACACATTGTAGATCCCATAGATAGGATGTTCATCAATTTGAAAATACAAGACAAATTGCCGTTCTGAAGTTTCTCCTGAAATTATTTAGATATTTAAATAAACATAATAATTTCAATTATTTTCATGTTATATTAAATTTAAACAATACCTACCCACTCGTGCAAGATGCATTTTGATTTGATTAATGTTAAAACTTTTGTTTTCGCCAATGATTTGACCACAGAGTTTTGACAATCACGTAAAATTAACAAAAGAAGCAACCCAACATTTGAAAAGTGGCGGGAAGGAGCATTCGAACGGTGGCGCCTTTAGGGTTGGGTCCGAGAATACGAAAATACATGATCCGAAATGGTTCGAGGTGCGGAAAATACATGGCGCCGAATCGATATGAATCAGAATCGATGATGTGCTGAATCGACGTGAATGCGAATCGAATGTACACCGAATCGATTTGAACACGAAATACATTTAGTTTTTTCGAGTTTACACCGTTGAAAAGACGAAAAAACTGAATTTATTTCGTGTTTATATCGATTCGACTCTACGTAGATTCTGCTTTATATCGATTCGGCACATCATAGATTCTGATTCATACCGATTCGGCGCCATGTATTTTCCGCACCGCGAACCATTTTGGATTATGCAATTTTGTGTTCACGGACCCATCCCTGAACTCGAATCGAACTGGCTTCGAAACAACGTTGACACGAAATAATTTCGCGTTTTGAGTGTTTATACCGATATAAATCTAAGTTATTTCGTGACCACGTTGTTTCGGTGCCAATTCGATTCGAGTTCACATCGATTCAGCGCCATATTGATTCGTTTTCATGTAAATTCGGGGCCAGGTGGATTCGATTCGCGTTCAGGTGGATTCAGCGCCACATCGATTCTGCTTCATATCGATTCGGCCAATGTATTTTCGGCGCCATATGTCATTCGACGCATGTAAATTCGGGTTCACGGATCCGTCCCGAATTATCCAAAATCTAGGGAATTTTTATAGTTGAACTTTCGAATCCGGGAAGCTTTCAAAGGGAAACTTCTGAATCTGGAGAATTTTTGAAGTTGAAATGACAGAATCTGGAAAGTTTTGAAGTAATGCTTTTGAGTCCGGGGTGTTTTTTAAGGGATGGGCGTGTTCGGGGTTAGCGAACACGCCCATTTACACAGCGGTACATAGAGTGCTGTACCAAATTTTCATATAAGTGCAAGCAAGAAAACTGATTTCTATCTCGCTTGCACTTATATGAAAATTTGGTACAGTACTCTATGTACCGATATGTACCGCTAATCCCGAACACACCTGATATATCCAAATCTGGGGGATTTTCGCAGTGAAATCTCGAATCCGGGGAGTTTTCAAATTGAACCTGCCGAATCCGGTTAGTTTTCAAAGTGAAACATTGGAATCTCGGAAGTTTTCAATGTAAGATATCTAAACCGGGGAATTTTCAAACACTTCCGAATCGAGAGAGATTTCAAAGTGAAATTTCCGAATTTTGAGAGTTTTAAAAATATTTTTAAGTAATTTTCGGATCTGGGGGATTTTCATAGTGAAAAAAATTTGTTTCATACATATATATTAGGGTCTCCATTAAAAAATGTTTTTCGTACACCATCTGAAACGTTTGAAAAAATATTTTATTCGACATTTTGATTTTTGCTGCGTGTTCTCGTGTTCGGAAAATTTTGAAAAAATTACTTTTGTAATTTTGAAAAAATTACTTTTGTAATTTTGAAAAAATTACTTTTGTAATTTTGAAAAAATTACTTTTGTAATTATTTTCAGTATTTAAAATTTCGCCGCTGTCGAAGATTCGTTTCATTATTATGAATTCATTAAACATTTCCTATGGATTCCTAATATTTTATTTTCTCTAGAAACGTCCTACAGTAAACCAAATTTTTTCCGTAGATTAGAAATTTAGAAGGAATTCCAACGCAACATTCAAAGACTTTCTTTGAATTTCCTTGTAACTTTTCGTTTTAAAATGACAAAAGTTTCCTATCTTTATTTTAACAAATTTGTAATGTCGGTGACGAAGCTTGAAACTTGGCCTTAATTAAACAATTCTTTGTATACATAATTTTTCGTTAAATCATTTTGTCTATCAAAGTTTAAATACACTTTCAATGAATCCCAAGATTTAACTCGCGAAAATGCTACATATAGTTGTCCATGACTAAAAATAGTTTTTCTTAAATCAACAGCTATTTTTTCAAAAGTTTGTCCTTGTGCTTTGTTTATTGTCATAGCAAAAGCAATTTTTATGGGAAATTGTCGTCTTTTTAATATAAATGGATATATGTCTTCAGCGTACAATGTTATGCGATTTAAAAAAACTATGTCTCCCGATTTATCTCCTGTCAAAATTTCGCATTTCAACAAATTATTGCCTAATTCAAGAATTAGTAATCTTGTTCCATTACACAATCCTTCGCTAATATTAAGGTTCCTTATCAACATAATAACTGTGAATTGTCTCAAACGAAGTTCGTGATGTGGAAGACTTGGTGGATTTAAAGTATTTAAATATTCTGGCAAAATAGTTTGATTTATATCGTGATCTTCGCTAGTTGCTTCAGCATTATCTATACTCGTGTATATTCTTTCAGTAGATTCATCAAGTAAATTGACGACTTTTTGATTCAATTCATCCACATCAGCATTTCTTGCAGAAAGTATAGCTCGTTTAGCGGTAAATCTATAATGCTTTTCGTTGATTATATTTTCATACATATCTTTTACTATGTCATTACTTGTACCAGCCAAAACTTGTGGTGGAACTTGAACATTGTCTTGTTTATCATTTAAAATGCCATCTCCTAAATCTAATAAAAATTTAGCAAATTCTCGTTCATGTTCAAAAACTCGCATGTTATCTTTTAAAGAAAGTACTTTAAATTCTTGCCACAATGCACTAAATTTTATTGACATATTTATGGTTTCATCTCTAGTAGCTCTCTGTTTCACTGGCAATAATTGTCGGAAATCTCCCCCAAGAATGACAATTTTACCACCAAACGGTTCATCATTTTGCATTAAATCTTGTAATAAGCGGTCCATTACTTCCAAAGCAAATCTTGGAGCCATGGGTGCTTCATCCCAAATAAAAATATCGGTTCTCTTCAATTGTTCGGCTTCTTTAGACTGAACTTTTATATTTGACGACGAATCCGAGAATAAAGGAACTGGCAATCCAAAAGTTTTATGCACCGTTTTTCCATTTGGCAATAAAGTTGCAGCGATTCCTGTATAAGCCATTGTATTAACAATTTTTCCTTGTCCTTGCAATAAATAATACAATGTAGTGTATAGAAAAGTTTTTCCTGTTCCTCCAGGACCATCAATGTACAAACATTTTGATTGTTGATTTTCACTGCTAGTTTCAAAAAGAGCTAAAACGTAATCGGCAATTCCTTTTTGATCGAAATTTAATTTATTATATTGTTCTTGCCCTCGTAATAATGATTCATGCTGTAATACTTCTGCATTCTCATTTTCCAAGTCATCAATCACTGAATCCATCTCAGGGAATCTACTAAGGTTCCAACCTTCTCTCTGCAGTAATTTATTTATTTCAGCGTAACCTTTTTTTAATCCAGTGAATTTTCCAAATTTTCTGATGAAGTCCTCAGACATAGGAATTTGAAATTCGTTCCACAATTCTTTTGGATGTACAGGCTGACAATGCATTAGAATCCTAACAAACAATAATCTAAGACGTGTTGGCATCATCCAAACAGTTGCCTCTTGCATTGCACGTTTCCACTCATTATCATCCTCAATTAAGCCTAGGGCTAAACATGCCGAAGTGAATGTTTGATGCAATTCACCATTTACTATTCTCAAATCTTCATAACATGTTGATCCTTTGACATTCAATAACAGAATGCGTAAATGAAATAATTCTATTTCAGTTGGACTTACTGAATACATACGCCCAATGCAATTAAATTTAGCCTGACGTTTTTCCCAACGCTTATTTTTGAATACATAATGCGACGGTATTTCCGGGTAAGAATATTTACGCGCATCAACATCCCGCTTATTTAGCTCAAAGTAATCTAACAACATAGTTGTACGTTCTACCGCTAATTGTAAATCTTGTATGCTTGTACCTTCAGTAATAACAATGGTTTGTCCATTCGGTAAATGTACTGGTAAACGTACAATAGAATGACTTTTTTCTTGCAAATGTTTACCTACTATACGCCAATAAGCTTCTACGGGACTAACATAACGAGCTTCTAAAAATTCAGTAATTTCATCGTGATCAATATTATTGTCATTTGTATTTTCTCCAATAACTACACTTGCCGCATCATGTCCTTTAAAAATGTACTTGTACAAATACTTCACCGACTTAATCGACGATACAACTTCTACGTTAAGATGACAATTGAAAATTGTGGATAACATTGGACAATATGGCACTACGAATCTATTATCTACCACAAAACCTTCAGATTTTTCATAAATAACCCCGTTATCTCGTCTACGATAGTTTGGATAACCATTTTCGTCCATGGTTGTTTCAGCGTGAAATGGTTTGGGAAAATGTTTTGAACATTTTCCTTTAATTTTACACCAATCTCCACATGGTCCGTGAATCATATTTTTCATTATGATTTTATGCAAATTCGGATCTTCTGATTCATCTGGTATTTCTGCAGAAATAAATTTATCTACCATTTCCGAACTTGTAATTTTACTTGAATGATTTAGCGTTACTAACATATGCATGTGTGGTAAACCACGCTTTTGAAATTCAATGACATAAACATATGCCCTTACTTCACCGAAAAACTGCTGCCGAAAAATCAAATCAACTAAATAATTCTTTTTAATATCAAAAACACGTGCGCAAATGTCAGGTCTGTCTGCAGGTTGTTGACCTGGCAATAAATTTTCTCTGATTTCCTTCCAATTAGGGTTACATGTTATTGTAATGAATAAATCAGGTCTACCGTGTTTTCGAACGATAGCCATTGAATCTTGATAATTTTGCATCATATTTCTTGGGGACCCAATAAATGTCGAAGGAAGGATCATAATTCGTCCAATTCTAGCGTTAACGTTAGCTGCTGATTTTTCTAAATGATCAATCAATCCTTTATACTGCTCCACACGTAATTGTTTCTGATTTTGCTTGCACCAATTTATTCTATCTCTTTCTACTTTTACATAGCTATCAACGAGCCACTGTTGAAATAATCGTCTACCCAATAAAAAACAATTTGTTTCGTCGCGAACAGCCATTCGATATTGCAAATACATAGACCTTGTTACACGTTTTCCATTAATTTGTTTAATATCGGAATGCCAACCTTGGGTACCATAAGGATAATAAAGCGGATAAATCCATGGCTCAACATTTGGATCCATATGACTCACAAATTTCAAAGTCTTATCATGTTTGTTAATAATGGATACATAATTCTCGGGAATATCTCCATCAGCGGTAGTTGAAAAAATCGCCGCAACTTCATTGGTTCGTTGAACATTATACCTTCCACGATCGACACCAGTTTTTTTATTAAAAAATTCCATTTTTAAATTTTGCACATTTTCCCCTGCGCATTCTTGTTTTTTAATTTCATCATGCATCATTTGATAAGATTGTGCGAATATATTGTTATTCCGAATAATGTTATCTAAATCTTGTAACAATTCTGTGTCAAGATTTGAATTCAGATTGGAACGATTTTGAGTAGCTTCGTTAGCGTCTAAAATAAAAAGCTGACCATGAGTAGCCTGTGCATTTTCAGTAGGATATAGTGCTGTGTTGATCTGATAATATATTTGTCCCTGAATCTTAAAACAATAGGGTCCACGTCTATGAGAATTAAAATTCACTAAATTAGCGTTGAATGATGCAAAGGAAAATAAATTATTATATCCTCGTATATTACGTAAAAATTCGTTCGACTTCTCATGGTTACCAGTAACTAACTGCTTAAGTAGATCAGGAAGAGGTGGCAATGGATCCAGTTGAACTTTTCCATGCCCACAACAATCTCTGAAGGAATTTTTACAATTATTTATTGTTTCGGCTTTAAAATGCTTAGCGTTACAGTGTTGGCAAATTATATCCATCTTTCCAATGTAATGCTCATTTCTATAAGCTATGTTTAATTGTGTATATCCTTTACTGTTTGCACGCCTGGTCTGCAAACGTTTTCTATTTGAATCTGTTAAAGTAATCACCTTTGGTACCGTTGATTCATTGATTGAAACGTCAAAAGCGGTCGGACTTTGATTAACATGATTTTTAGAAAAACACAGTCGAGGTAGTTTAGCGGGTAATGGATGCGTATTTATTACAATTTCATCTTGTGCTAAAGTCGAAACACTACGATGATCATCTGTCGGACTTACATTTGCAAATTTCTCGGTATTTGATGAAATGGAATGGATTAACGTCGAATTTGTAATGTTACGTTTTTTTGGCGCTGAAACGCTACAAATATTTTTTATGAATTCAGCATTTGTTGCACCAGTAACAGATAAGTTTTCAGTTTGAGCTCTGCAGGTTATGGGGATTGTAGATGACGTAGAGCAACATTTTGAGGGTTGTATAGATACATTTATCATATCAGAATCAACAGCTATTGTTTGATTTTTATTACTTAATTCACTAACAACACCAGGTGTTCCTTGACGAACATTTGATGTTCCTGGTTCAATAAGTGTACTATTTTCATTTAAAGCAGAACTTGATGAACCTGGTCTACCTTGCAGTTTTTGAGTTACTTGATGTTTTAATTTTTCTCGATATTTCTTTTGCCTCAAAGCATTCTTCTCTCTTTTCAGTCTTTGAAATTCTTCTTCCTCTTCTTTTGTACGAACAATTTTCGGTCTAGGCATTTTTAATTTTGATAATAGATTTCGTGAACTCCGTTTCTAACAGGTATATTAAACAATAACTACAAACAATAATTGCATCAGAGTTTTTTTAATTTTAAAAAACGACCTTATACACTTTTCATATAATCAGCTAACAATAAACTTTAATTAATAAACTTTGATTGAATAATCTGTATCTGGATTAGAATCATATAAGAAATTAATTGTAATTCATTATCTCTATCCAGCGGATAGTTTATAATCTGATAACTCCACACGAACGTATATCACTTGCAGGCCTGAAACAAATATAATTTTTTAATATCAGTCAATGTTTATTTTCACTCGGCAAATGCCTTAGTCTTTAAATTTGAATTTAATTTCAAAAAAGCTTTAAAAATCGCATTGCACATTTTTAAGGCTAAAATAGTCCATATCAAATTTTCAAATTCAAACATTCTTTGATAGTTAAGGTTAGAGTTATGCTGAAAACATAATTAATGGCATTACAAATTTCTCAAAATGCAGCAACAAAGTTAATCTTTCCCATTCACGACCAGAGCGAAATTTTCACTTTCTGTATACGTTTGTACCACGCAATTATCTTATTTTACAACAGATTGAACATTTACAAATGTTGTATTGCAAATGCGTCAACAAAGTGAGAAAATTTTGCTTTCAAATTGGATATTATCATCATTGTTAAATGAATATCCATTTTTTCCATTTATTCGAATTTCTAGAAATCTGCAATGTCGGTAATCACGTTTAAGTCATGCACTGAGAGAACGGTGGAGGTTGGCAAGCGCCACCTGTTGAGGTTAGAGTACTCCGACAGTTCGGAGATCCTAGAACGCCAGTCGGCGTTCCTAAACCTCCAATGTGTTGGAGTTCTCCCTTCTCCACGTGAGTGGAGTTGGTTGGCGTATTCAAGCAGGAACAACTCGCCCAGTTAATAAGGGACGCACTTATGTAACTTGAATTGTCTGTCCTTTATTAACTCGGCGAGTTGTTCCTGCTTGAAAACGCCAGGTATTTCTCCAAGTGGAGCTCTCAGAACTCCCCTTGGAGAAATACCAACTCCGCTTAGGTGGGGAAGTGAGAACTCCAACACAGTGGAGGTTTAGGTCTATAGGAGATCCTAGAAGATCTAGGATCCTAGATCCTAGATCTCCGAATTGTCGGAGTACTCTAACCTCAACAGGTGGTGCTTGCAAACCTCCACTGTTCTCTCAGTGTGGCCTTAAGGTTATTCGTCAAACCTACAGTAAGTGTCTTTTTAATTCATGTCACCAAAACATAGAATTAAAGGTTTTTAATATAACCAGTGAATTCTATAATTCTAGAAGAATGTTAAATAATAATAATTAAATAATAAAAACTATAATTTTGTAATACATTATCAACTGAGTAACTGCAACCATTGTTTGTTATCCTTGAAATGGAGAAAAATACATGTTCAGTTCCTCCGCTGACAATTCATAACAAAACTTATCAAAACTCATTGCAGACATTCTCCCAGAATCAAAGCATTACCCAACTACCCAGGCAGAAATTTACAGTCGGATCGACGTCGGCTGTAAATCAATTAATGGACGTCGGACGACATCAATTAATGCATATTTTATTTTAAATTAAAACTCTCAAGCCGAACTCCGGATTTGAACCCTCGTCACGCGTGTGGTCTTCCGAGTCCTCTGCACTGTACCTATATTCTAGAGCTCAACAATTATATTACTTAAAGAATAGAACCATCTGACATAGGATCAACGTCAGTGGCCACTATTTCGCTGACTGGAAGCGAGTTGGCAGCCGACATTGGTCCGACGTCGAATCTGCTAGTGTTGGCCAAAAGTAGGCATGAACAAGAATTCGAAGTTGATTCGACGTCGTATGCCTACGTTGGCTGCCCAACGTTGGCACGACGTCGTATCGACTGTAAAGTCGCCTGTACTTTGATAATTTCTGCCTGGGTATATTTAAAACCGTTAATTCTAGGTTAGAACGACATTAATTAAAAAGTAACTGAACGCGGTAATACGGATCTCTAGTATCTCTAGTAATAATAAGGATTACGCACTGAGATATCGAAGTGGTAAGAATGAGTCATTTAAGTGGTAAAATTTTAATAATACAATTATTAATATTTTGATAGTTGGTTCATATAAAAAAGGATAAATCTTTAATGTTAATTAGTATTAAATTCAAAACAATAAATTACGTAGTATTTAAATCAACTTATGTTTCATTTTTTGTGCAATTACATTTTTTACATACAATATTTATCGGTGCTCAAGTTATCTGAAATTTAACCCTTAAGCCCTTGCACATAGATCGAAGCTTCAAAACCATGTTTCTTGCGTGTAAAAAGTTTATTCTTACTTTGTTATTGACGAATCAGCAAAAAAAAATTTTTTTTTTATTTTTTTAAAAATGTTAATTCTACATGTCTATTGTTGGTCTTGCCCCCCTCCCCCCCTACATACTTTGTCATCAACAAGCAGGCCTAATGTTATATATTAACCACAATTTCACCCACCTGCGGTACTTTTAACTCAAGTTATTACATTAGTAACGAAAACATTGAAAAAAACGGAATGTATCATATATGATACAATAGGGGCTTAAGGGTTAACAGCATTCAATATACATTAGTTCAGGTTTTTAATAAAATAAAATGGTTTCGTTAATACTTTAAATCAAATATAATTTAAGTTATCATTTCAAATAGTAAAGTTTTACCGCTTGAAATGGTAACATTTACCACTTAAATTCTATTATAAATTCTATTATAAGAAATATTAAATTCTATTAATATTTTATATGATAAAAAATATTCTAACCACTTAGTTTACTCAGTGCGTTTTTTACATTGTGCATCTGCTAGGTTGCATGATCATTGCAGGTTATGATTTGGTTAGTAAAATTCTACGGGCCAATCAGAACTTGCACCGACCGTACCATTCCAACAAATGTATGACGTAAACAATATTATTAAAATATTATTGAATTTATTTAGGACGCACCCTTTATTGGTTAAGCCAAATTGTCCAACGCCAATGCAGACTTTATCAAATGATGCTGACTGCTTGGTCTGTGAAAATTTCGCTAGTGTCGAAGATTCGTTGACACTCAGTTTCAAAATTTCGTGCGATTGAAATTGTCAATATTCACTCGGCGTATCGCGATTCCTGAGCGGAAGAATAACAACCATCGTGCAAGGTTCTGTCACCGATCTGGAAATGATCAGAGCTGATCTGTAAAAAGAACATTTTCAGTTTTGTTCAGAATACCACCCCAGTCAACACCGTGACATACTGTGATTAAAAATGCGTCTCGCATGCGGTGCACAAGTGAAATCGCCGAGATATTACTGCGAATTACAATTTTATACTGTTCATATATTCATAAGATTTCTATGTCATAACCGTATGAACATATGAACAATATAAAAGTGTAATTCTCAGTGATATCCCGGCGATATCACATTTGAGGAGTATGTGAGGCGCATGTGAAACATGCGTCTCATCTGTGACTCGCATTTATAACAACCTTCCTGCGGTCATTTGCAATCAAAAGTGTCTCACATGCCATGTGTTGACTGGGACATTAAGTTTAATTCGGTCTCACCTCTTGTTGTTAGTTTTGGTTTTTCAGTTCCAACGCCGTTGACACTCGGGCAGCGTTTCGAAATTTCACGCGATTCAAGTCGCGTAAGGCACGTGAATCGTTATAATTCGCGCGGGGATGCCACAGCGGAATAATAACAGTCGCGCGAAGTTCTGTCACCGATCTGTCAATCATTCAATGCTGAACTGTCAGAACAATATTTTCAAATTTGTTTCGGCGTCACTCTCGGGCAACTTCAGGCGTTCATCAACTTTTTTTGAGAGGGATTTCGGATATTAATGATGAGTTAAACCAGGGTGGGTAATGAATACTTTTGACTACGTATTTTGGGACAAACAATTCAATACAATCATAGATAATATCATACAACATGGATACATTTTCATTTATGTCCTTATGATTTAAAACTACTTCCCAATCAAATAAATTGAGATAGTGTATGATTCCGTAATAGTCGCCTTTGTTAAAATTATATTTTATTCTAGCATTCTGCTTAGTTGTATGTCCACCTACTTTAACTGACCAGCATAGAGCTGGGTGATACGAATCTAAGGTTGTCAAGATCTCAACAGCACATTCAATATGGAGTTCAGTTGTGTTGGAAAAAACTAAATCTAAAAACGAGTTATATGTATTGGGTATACTGTTAAATTGATGTAAATTGAGATAATTAATATAGTTAGCCAAAGATGTTGCTGAGTTATTACATAGTGCATTATTACATAGTGCAGTAGTTGAGTTATTTGAAATAACGTTGGAGCCGAGTTTTGAATTAAGCCAAGATACGTGTGGCAGGTTAAAATCTCCTGTTACCAGAATAGACACTCCCTGATACTCAGCGCAAAGAGCACACAAAGATTCACCAAAATCAACGTATAAGTTAGTCTGAGAGCAAGGTGGGATGTATACGCCACCGATCAAAAATGATTGCTTACTAGTTGATAACAAAATCCAGGTTTGCTCGATACTAGTGCATGGGTTTTGTATTGCGCGACATCGAAATTTAGAATTGACAGCAATCAAGACCCCTCCACCCCTCAAAAACGGACTCGTCAGATTCGTTCGATCGCATCGAAAAATTAAATAATTCCCAAAATTCAATTCTCTATCAGAAAATTCGCTATTCAACCATGTCTCGGTAAGAATTATCACATCGTAATCACACGACAAGATGTTATGGCGGAGGGAATGCAATTTTGTTCTAATACTGCGTACATTTTGATAGTAGACAGTTATTTCACATGGATCACAGGTAGATTCCCAACTCACGCATTTTTTTGAACTATCATCGGATCACCACCGACGTATTTAATCGTTAAATTCGTTTCCCCGTTATCAATACGATTTTGTAATTCGTTGCGCAAATCACCCAGAAAATCTCTTTCAAGGGATGTAAGGTCGCTGGCAATTTTCAGGCGCTTATCCTCAAGAGTTTTTTTGTTTTTAAATACCAATTTAACATCGTCTGATGAGTTCAAAAATAATTTGAGGGGGCGAACGCGACTAGGATTCGATTTTCCGACGCGCTTAGCAAATAAAGCATTCGGTACATTAGGAATTTGGCTTAGCAGTTCGTTGATATTTATGAGATCGTCATCATTGTTGTCAAACTCGCGGAAACCAAATACTAACACGTTACAGGCACGGCGATTTCGTTCTCGTAACTCTCGACAAGCTTCGTTTAGTAGAGCGCGCGATACAGAATTATTTGTAGGATTGTTTTCAAGAGCAGATACGCGGCCATTCAATGCCTGGATATCCCCTTGAATACCGACGATGTCCTGTTTAAGCTCATCAAATTTTTTGGTGAATAAATTTGAGAGCTTGGTAAATTGGTCGTTTAGAGCTGAGGTTATGTATTCCTGAGTGATAGGTTGACTATTTACATTTTTGCTTCGTGTGTTTCGGGCGAATGGCGATTGCCCGTGATTACCCGAAGCATCCAGATGTTGATTGTGTTTATTCGGCATACTTGCAGTGAATGGATAGCGCCAATCAAAGCGCTTCACCAATCAAAGTAGCAGCTTCCTTCAATGGATTATTCGGATTGGCCTAGGTTTGCAGGACAATGAGCCAACTCGTGTCGTCTACGCTCACGGCAAGTTGTCTCTAGGTTAATTTGAACACATCCACAATGGGAAACCAGCATGGACGTGCTCAAATAGGTGGCATTGAGCTAATCTGAAACAAGGCCGCCTTTCGGCGATTCATAGAGCAGCGTCGTGAAGGTTAGGTTTCAGAGAGCGCCGAAGAAGGCCAAAAATGAGCCTCCTCGAGCAGCAATATCGACACAAACAACACCAAGCGGACTCCGGTTCACGGCGACCGAACTGAGCCGCTTCACAATTCGTGTAGGACACAGGGTCCAAGACAAACAAGAAAGAACGTCAAATTTCTGCTTGTGATCCTACTTACAGTGTTGCCAACAGTCGCATCACATTACTACAGTTTTTCTGATTATTACATATATACCCATTTACATATATCAGTAAGGATTATATTCTAGATGTTCATATTACTGATATTATTTATTTCCCGGCGAAGCCGGGTATTTTTAGCTAGTATTATATATACTAGAGTGTCAAAACAAAATTTTTTGTGCTTCAACGCATACTGCACATGCGTTGAAGCACTGCATAAATTCTACGATTTGACGACATCAAATATATACAGATATATATATGTTCCCCTCAAACAATACCTTTTTTCGAAAGAAGCTTGAGCTCCTGCAATCATGGATCAAAATGGTTAAATATTTTAATTATGGTTTTGTAACATTTAGTACGGTATCGTAACCAAACGTTTCCTCACGTTTAGTTTCGATCCGGATCGTAACTAAACTCCTTCCTAGTTTTAGTTTCCATCCGGATCGAAACTAAATTACATTCCATAGTTTAGTTTCGATACCGGATTGAAAATAAAGTTTAGTTTCGTTCAGTTTTGCTCGTTAATCATTACTTTCAGTAATTATTACAGCCATATTGACCGTTATTTTTGTAATGGTTAATGAAAAGATT
>JABFPB010002082.1:0-21720 GCA_022817645.1 Ceratoteleas bidentatus
AAATGATGATTAAGGGCCGCAGATCCGGCGAAACTTTTTGGGTGGTACTGCCCCCAATTTTTCCGGCGCCGTCGCATAAGGGGGATGAAAATCCAAAAATATTGAAGAAACTGCTGAATCATTATGGAAGGTTGGTCTTGAATGAAGAGACTTGATTAAGGGAAGGTGGAGTCCAAAAATCATGAACAATCGAAAAACCGATTTTTTTATTGTAGTTTTTGATACTTTGAATCCTTGAATAATCAAATGGATGTAAATGTTCATATTAATGTTGTTTGAACATTTTGATTGTATAAAAAACATTGATATTTCAATGTTTTCAATGAGATTATTTTAAAAATGTACTCATCCTGTTTCTTCGCACTATTTTTTTCCGATTCATTTGAAAGGATGGTACAATTCGTCTTCAATATATAATCAATCGATTCTAAAAACTGAAGTTCGAAGGACTCACTTAAAAGAAAGTTACATCGCTTTAAATATTAAAAATACAAAAAAGTAGAAGAAAAATTGGCCTGTTTTGTGCATTTTATCAATCAACAAAGCTTAACTCGAAACCGAAATAAAAATTAAAAATTCCATCTCTACAAATGCTTTATTAGACTTAAAGGAAGACCTCTATAACATTTCTGGTATAGTAATTAAAAATAATCTCTAAAATATCTGTTTATAGATAGTTAAAATAGGAGGTTAACGACATAGAGATGTAATACAAATTAATATCACATTTAGCTTTTTTTTGACAATCAGACTAGTGTAGGTAATACAGTTAAATGTCTAATTCGTCTCTGCTACAAATTTTCTCATTCATCACATCTGTTTTTTGATCTCACAGTAGGAACTTTCATTTCTTGAGGTTACAGCCACCTTTAAGAGTTTTCATCCTTCTGTGCGTCGTCGCAGCATCGAAAGCCGATATCCCGTTTTGTCGCGGCGAGTTATCGGTTTTCCTCGGCCGATACATCCTTACCTCGTCCGGACTCTTAACGGCCGCTGAATTATTGATTTTGCGACGCTCTTTTTACCCGCGCTTGTACTCGAGGATAAAGCTCGATTCATTGCTACTTGCTTTGTCGCAAAAAGGCAAACAAGCCGGCCGCTTTGCACGAAAATGCCGGCGTTGATGGACCGTTCGGATTTACAGTTTTTCCCGCTGTTTCGAGATGATAACGGCTTTATCAGCTGCTTGTCGCGCGTTTTTCCGCTGTAATTGTGTTTGCCGGCTCGTTTAGGTCCTTTTGCGAGGCGCGGAATTTATACTGTGCGAAATTGGCCAAATATTATTTGAGGATTAAGGTGTTGCAAGAATAGTTACGAGTCATTAAACGCGGCGAATTGTTTGTTTATCCGCTTCTTTGGTACGTTTTATTTATTCATTATCTCGAGAGTGTGCAGCGAGAGAAATAATTGCTACTGTTTGTGGAACTAACTATGTTGTTAGTTAACGTCCTGAATAAGGGATACAATTGGATAAGTAGGACTAACTAAGTAGTTTCGATTGACCGAATTGGGATGAGAAGATTCGCCTTCGGAAGGTTCTTTTTTAAGATTATTCCTCAAACTGTTTCCCCAAAATTAATTTTTTTACACAATCGAAAGCTCATTTTTCCCTAAATCACCATTTCCATCATCACCCTAACTTGAATCCCCAAATTACTTGTCACCGATTGTCAACCGATCCCTTCAAACTGCAACTCCAGCAATTTCGCTCATCTCACATTCCCCAATAAACATGATTGCTTCGCAGGATTCCCCGATAAATTTTCAATTCCACCTCGCGCGAGCCAAAAAATAGATTCGAATCAAGCGACGCGCTTCCGCCCCGAAAGAACCGAAACAAAGTGACGTAACGAGGGAACTAATCCGAGTAGCGCGCGGCGAATTTCCAAACGCCCGTCGCAAAATAAAACAGCGCGTCTCCGTCTACAAATTTCACACATCCTGTCCCCTCGTCGCTCAATTTTCGTGCTCTCCTTTTTCGCGTCCCCCGCCCTCTGTCGGTCGTTTCCTCTCTTTTTTTTCGCATTCGCTAATCCCGCCCCGACGTCGTGCAAAGCCGTCACGGAGCGAGTACCTGCGTCGTAGTTGGCCGGTGAATTAAATCTCGAATAAAGTGCACATAAACGGGCGCAAAAAACCGACGGGGAGATGAGGTTTGCGGCGGTCGAAAGTGCGCCGTAAAAAAGGAGCGTGGCGGCGCAAAGAGGGTAACAAAAACGGAGCAAATTCACGGGAGGGTGGCGCGGCCAGATAAGCGCGAGCGCAAAAAAACGGGAGAGAGAGGGCGAGAGGCGCGAGAGCGGGACGACGAGAGGCGGGAAAAAGCGTAGACTCGACTCGGCAGAAAGAGTGTAATTTATTTTAATTAAAGTGGTTGCATTATGTAAGCGGAGTACAGCAGGTGACGCGCCGCTGAAAGGGTTTAAAAGGGTAGTCGAAATCACGGGAGCCGGACTAATTCGGGCCGACCTCGTTAGGGGGATGCGGGGGGCATTAATTCATTTACAAGATGGCGTCGCGAACGTCGTCGGCGAATTAGCGCGATCCGCAAGCGTCGCGCAAACAGGCCGGGCGCTAATCGAGCCGGCAAATTGCGATAACTCGGGGGAGGGGGTGGTTTTAATAACCGCGAAGTGGAAGAGGGGAAGAGATTCGCTGGGTAATTGTATCGGAAGACAGTCGGCGCGATCGATACTCGCGGCCGCTTCCGTTATTAATTGGCCGAATCTTGGCGGCGACGGCTGAAATATTCATGCCTTCTGTCGATCAGGCGTCGAGTTAGAGCGTCGTTTCCGGGGACGGATCGTTTCGGGCACGTTTTAATTACTCATCGGGGCGTCTTGGAGGGCGAGTTAATGGTTTGCGAGGGTGCTTAATATTGTAGTAATTTTCTTGCTATGATATGTAGGAATAGGAAGAATAAGAAAAGTGAATAGGGTTTGGGTTGAAATGGATTTGTTGAGGTTCGTTTCTAATTCGTAGTTATTCTGGTTATTTTAAGATGGGAATGGCATAAAGGGCTGTATGTGTAAGGTGCCAATATAAGTATGGTTGTATTTATTTAAATAATTATTACTTAATCTGAAGATAGGGTAAAGCGTTTTAAAGAGCATTCGAAGAATTTGTTTAAGTACTTTTTTTTAGACGGTTTAAGTATTTGTTTCGTTTTAAATTGCCTATAATTTCTCCCGGAATGGCGTTGAAAATGGTTTCTTGCATAATTTTTCACTCAATTTTTCCCATGCAACAAGAAAATTAAACATGTCAATAGTCTTCCGAGATGTGCAACCTGTGTAATAGGAATGTACAACATTACATAGTCGCAATCGATAAAATCGCTTCGTACTAATGACAGTCTTGCCTCACAGTAGTTGAATTAGACGTTATCATATCAGACGCAATATTCGCTGAAATTTCGAGTTTTCCGACCCCATTTTATGCCAGCTACCTGACAGTGAAGGCAAAAGTAACTCTTCATTTGATTATCAGACCCATTTTTAATGACAAACTCCACATATATTCACTTGGGAATGTACTGCTTTTTGTACCAAATACACTACTATGTTTCTTGATAAAACCCTCTTTCCTATTACAAAACAAAAACATAATTGCAGTTCAGACTAAAAACATAACGACCACACATAACTTCTTACATCCCCAGGGTCTTTCACTTATAGAAATCGTCGCCTATCATACACTTACTACCAAGTAACTAAATATCCTCGTCTCATCTAAACTCAAGTTCTTCACATTCGGCAATGCCATTTAGTTCCTGAATTTCGCCCAATGAGCCACCAAAATGTCTCATCTTCACCACAACTATATTTCTAAGCACTCGAGGTCTTCCTTGCACTGTGACCCCTACCAAGGATTATTTGTCTCGCCATGAACAAGCGGCGGGGGAGCGAAATGGTAATAATTTTCCAGCGCAACGAGACAGCGGGCTCCGGAGGAGGAGATGAAAACGCCGAGGGTCGCGGAAAAGAATTTAATTTCCGCGCGCGGGTAATTTTGATTGCCGCGTCGGGCGGTGTATCATCATCCCGAGCCGTCATTAGGGCGCCCTTTCATCGCCGGGCCCCGGCCATCAGCGCTAATAACCCGTAAACTTTTTTGCTCCCCCGACCGGATTAAAAACGCGCCCGTACTTCTCCATTACGGTTCGTTATCGCGCCGGGTTCACACGCGCCGGGGCGCGCGAAGCGCCGCGCGCGCTTTTACGGCCGGTCAAACTTTTTAATCGGCCGCCGCCATAATTAGTTCGTAATTTAATGACCCGCTCGTAAATGCGGCCCCGCGTAATTGGCCGTCCGTTTTTCGCAATCGCCGCGCAACGCGATTCGGCCGCGTTTTTCGGCCGCCGTAAATTCGCCGGGCTTTCATCGTGAACGCTAATCGCGTCAATCATGGCGTAAAAATTTATTGCGGCATTATCGTTTTTGCGACGCTTTGATGGGCTGCAATTGGTCTGAAGAAGCGTAACGAGTTTCGCTGAATTTAAAAGCAGCCGAGCGAGAGGCTCGGTAATCGCTCGAGGAATGTTGAATTGAAAACGTTTAGGCGATATTTTGTCGGCGAGATCGAAAATGGGTGTCTGATGGGGCCGATAAGTTTTAGGTTACACACAATTAAGAGGCATTAACGGCCGGCGGGTTTCCAGTTAATGTTTTAAAATACTTGCGAACAGCAATCATATTACTCTCGCGAAACTTTCGGAAAGAAGGAAGCGAGAGGATCTTTCGGGAGGCTGCATTAACAATTAAACTCGAATCGCAACTTCGTTATTGGCCGCGGAAAAGGTGAGCGATTCTAATCGTCGTTTTTCCGCTCCGAATGCCGAAAATTAACTCAGGATTAGAGTTAATGAACGCGTTTAACGGCCTGCGCTTATATCAAAATTGCCGCGCGGGTAATTGACCGGAAAGAGGGCGATACTTTCCTCTTTAAAGCGCGGGACTGATGGCGCGCGCATCAAATCAAATCGAGAAATTAATTGAGCCTGAAGGAACTAACCCAATTCCGTCGTTCGATCGGTGTTGCGTCAAGCGCCTCTTCATGTTGACTCAACCTCGACCGACGTTCATTCTTACCAGCCGGATGCGACAAGCCGATGCAAAACTGATGCAAAATTGATGCAAACGCGATGCAACGCTCCAATTCGATTACCCGCCGTTTCCGCGGATAATATTCCGAAAATTGCGCAGCCCATTAATGCCATTTTTCCCGAGCCTTGCCACATCCGAAGTCAATTACTGCCGCATAATGGCGTTACGTCATCATAAACTTCAGAGCGCGCGCGCGATTAATCACCGTCTTTCCCCGCGCGCCATTTCTTGCCGATACTTACACGGCGTACATCAATTTCCCGTGGCGCCCTCTCATCGTCAGCGGCACGTCGCCACCTACACGTTCGCAGCCATTAACCACTTTTTCGCCCCGGCCTTTTTCCCCCGTTGTGTAATGACCACGAAGCGCCGGGTTTACGTAGTCATTCGTTAAATCGCACGTCCGCGGAGCGGGAATGTGCCTCCGAGGCATTGTTGTCAAGTTTTTTTTCGACAAAAAGGGCCGCCAGGGGAGGGCCGCAAAAAGTGCTGAAAGCAAGTCGCGAGATAAAGCGGGCGATTCGAGAACTCCGCGGGCTTTTCAATTACCGCGTCCCTTTTTGCGGCCCTGAGACAATACCGCGTCCTTTTTCCGTGCATCCCAGCCCCCGCCATCGCGCCATTCAAATTCCGCGCGCCAGCTCAAAGGCATCCGTGGCCGCGTTATGCAACCTTGTGTGCGGCGCAGCGCTCTGTTATTACGGTAATGATAACGCCGTAAAAACGGAGGAGGGACGTCACGGACGGCCGAAGTTCGGGCTGGAATCGAGATTGATAATTGGTGGTAGACAAGTTCAATGAGACAGCGCCAGCGAAATGAGTCGGGGTTTTGGCGGGAGACGGTAATGGGGTATTAATGAGGGGTTGTCGGGGTATCTCGATCGTTAAAATGAGCTGCGCATCGTGTAATCTTATTTGCAAATCAGAGTTTAAGAGAATATGATCGGGGTATGAAGCAAGGCGTTAGTGGAGCAAGTGATATTGCAGGCTAAGATTAGGTGGGGTCGTGGTGTTTTCAAGGTTGGAAGGGAGCGAGGCTTATCGGTTCGGGTTTCATATCGAGGTGGAGCATACTTTTGTTGGAACTGTCGATTGATATTATTTAACGGTTAGATAGGGTGTAACATCATTTGAGAAGTCTGTGATATGTCTATAAAACGTGGTAAAGAAAGATACTTGATACAGAAAAACCGAAAGATAGATGATATTTCAGTATTGTTTATATTCAAATATTGTTTATATTCAACAACTAATCTTCTTATGGAAATCTGTACCCTGACACATTCTCATTTCGTTAGCGCTGGTTCAATAAGTGGTCCCAGTTCTAATTTACGTGGCAAAACAAACAACAGCGACCTCAAAAATGAACAAAAATGAACCTCATCAAATAAACCACCGACACGATTATCATCATCTCCTAACATCTTTCTACCCTGTGATGCAATCAGTGATGCAATAATCCTCTGTTACAATTCCCCTGATACAACCAGTCAACATTGCGATTCGTTTGATGCAATGATCCAATGTCACACTTAACTTGATGCAATAATTCATTCCTCGCGCTCCAAATCGCATTATTTCCGCGACTTAAGACAATCGCCTTAACGTCGAAACACGATCGCCGTCCGAAAACTGCTGCATCCGTCCTTGCCGACGGATCCCAGTCGAATCCAGATCTCTCTAACTTCAGTACCTTTCAATGTACTGAAGTTGAACGTCTTTGTTGAAAGGGTCATCAATAAAAATCACTGATTGCGAATATTCCAAATGATTAATTTCAATAGTTTTTAAGCTCATCAAATCTAAGCCCAAATGACAGAGTTCTCTTTTCAACACTTCAACAATCTGACCAGACCGTTAGTCCTCAAGTTAGTGCCCCCGGTGACCCCGAAAGCGCCGACTCGCCGGGTTCTTCAAAGTCAAGTCAGGTCCTAATCAGGATTCCCGTCGTCGGATGGCGTCACTGCAAACCCGGACTTTTATTCGCGCGATCGTCGGCTCTGTTTACCATTTGAAAGGCGCGCGCACGGTCGGTTCGTTAACGAGCGGCGTTACGCGAACCGCGCGGCATCGTGAATAGTAATTGGCTCGTTGATTTTGGTTAGCCGGCCGTGCTATTTGATGTTTACGGTCAAGACGCGAAAGACGCACGTAGCCGCGGAAATAACCGTAATAATGGCGAGCGTCGTTGGCGGTTGGCGCGCGGTCGGTAACAATAATAACGGCAATAATAATCATGAAACCGATAACCCGGAGGCGCCGGGGTAGCGGGCCGCTGCGCGCTGTTGCATAAAATTGTAAAATCCCCCGGCGCCGCTAACCGAGATAGCTGCAAACAGAGAGCCGAGTTAATTTAAAAATGCAAATTTCGACGCGGCCGAATAAGAGCGCGCGGCGCGCGGGGAGGGGGAAGCCGGGCGCGCGGAGTGGCGCAACAATGGGGCCGCGTTGTTACGTTGTAATCGCTCGGAGGACAGAAGTACTAATATTTATGAGATGTCCGTTTAATAATTCATGAGACGCCGGCGGAATTTCATTTGCCGCGCGACGCGATTAACATCATCGCCGATTCGGAATTACGTTAATTCCCGCTTTTTGTTCGCGGCATTAGCATGAGCCAATGAGGGCGACTTTGATCGGCGCCAACATTTTCGGGAGCCGCCCCCTCTCCCTCGGTGGGAGGGGGTTCCGCGAATGACCGGGGAACTTCGCCTAATGAACCATCGGAATCGAGCGAACCGGATCTGCGACGGTGGCGCCGCCGGTTGAGAGCCACTGCTCGCAATCTTGTGCCAGCTGGGGTCTTGGGAGACGTAACGTGGCCGTGCGGAATAGGGAAACAGGTTTGAGGGGTGGCGAACAAGACGAAAGGGAAAGAGAAGGCGAGCGGAAAGAGGACGACAAGTGACGCGGGGGGTCGGAAGCCGATGAAGAAGATTGGAGGAGCGCGGCCGGGGGGCGTCCGAGTCGGTGGGTGGCCCGAGGTGTATCCCGTAGCGAGTGGCGCCGCAGTTGAAAGAGTCACTCGCTCACTTACCACCCTCCTGGCTTGGAGCACCCCCGGCGTCCCTACTCCCCCCGGGTAGGCGACGCTTCCTTCTGCTCGCCAAGTTGCCTGCCTGTACACAAAGTCGTCGCTGACACTACAGACGCGGTACATCTCCCGGCCTAGTGGTAGTACGACTACTACTACCACCTAGCCCATATTGATCGCCGACGCAAACCCTCTTAGCTCGAGGGTTACCGCCGAGCGCTAGGCAGGTACCCAAGTACACTTGGCGCTACACTTACGCGCCGGCTATATACCGTAAGCGCCCGCCTCTATGGCTCTAAGTATGCCCACTGGAGCATCCACTAAAACGACGACGACTACGGCAGAGCCGTCGCCTAACAAGCTCGAATTTTATTAAGTGCTTACGCGACGTCGTCACGTCGAGGAGTCCCTATTGATCCCACCTTAAATAGACAATGAAGCCTGGTGTTGCTTTGGCAAACCAACTGGCGGGTTCGTAACGACTGGCCGGCTTTGCGCTGCGACTCGAGACTGTCCTGGGGAGCACGATCCGGCAGTCGTGCACGCACGGCCAAGGCGCGCTTTGCGTGTCGGAAGTCGGTTGCGAGGCACCACTGTTATTAAGACGATCGGTCTTTTAATAGCAGGCGTGGATGAAAGCCAAACACGAAGCCTGGGAAGATCGCGGGACTATTATAGCCGGTGCTCTAGTCGGGGCTATCTGCCGGGAGGGGCTTAATGGGGCCGCCTTCGAGAAAAAAAGGAAGGGGAGGCTGCTGCGGTGGTTGCGGACTTTTTGCGGACGAGATTTCGTTTGAGATCGACGGGGAAACGGGTTTTGTAGAGGGGAAGGGTTTTTGGGGGAATCGCGTGTTTGTTGCTCGTGTTTTTGTTTGGAGGGCGTAAGTGAAAATGGGAAGGCGGGCGTTGTAGTAGAGGTGGGGAGGTGTTGTTCCAAGGATGGTTTTATAGAAAACAATCTGGGAAATAGTCGTAGCGGGAAAAGATTTGGAATGACTGTCTGCTCCTATTTGAAGCAATGTCTCCCACTATGTTTATTCTTGTCGGCACCTAAACATAGAAGGGAGAAATAGAGATGATGCTGAGAGTTTAAAAATGAGTTTATTGACAGATGGGAACTCAGCTGATGTATGTAGAATTTGATTATCCAAGAAGGAATGAATTTATATCGTTTAGTCGTTTCATTCAAACAAGTTTTAATTTTGGGGCACCGCAATAGACATGAAATATCTTCATGCTGGTACAAAAATCTCTTGTGTTTAGAACAAATCAACCAAATATTTTATGTACATCAGAAAACTGTTGAAGCTAAACCGATTAGGATAACTCAGTCCAACACGTCATCTAATATATATCAGACACCTACCACAGCCACTTAAAACTCTAGCATTTAATCAATTAACAATTCATATGAACCTACACCAAAAAAATCTGAGAAAAAAGAAAATATGAATTCACACTAATCGGATCAACCATTCGTTTACAAATTTTAATTTCATCGCGCTACTGAAATGGGAAAGGCATCCGGGTGTCACGGCCTTACGTCCAGATCGCAGCGTTCGATTAACACATCGACGGTTTCGCGGATAGACGATAACTCGGACACACCTGTCCCTCTGACGTCCGCGCAAATCCGCGTCAGCGCTCGTGTCGGGATCTTGATAGCCGTTAATTAAATTTGTTTGACTCGGGCTACGTGGAATAATTGCGTATTCCATTGGATTATCGATCGAATTATGATAATCGAATAACAAACCAATCAGGAAGTTTTGTTGCGAATTTCCTGGGAAAATAAATGGCCGATATATAGCTAATTACAATTTTCTGCAGACATGCCTGTTAGTTGGCCAGATACGATGAAGTTGGCTGACTGGGGATAAAGGTGTTGCCTGAGTAATGGGTCACGATGCGGCAGGGAGGAGGTAATTGAGAACAGGAGATTTAGTTCGACTACGAGCCGAAGAGTGAGGTCGCCGGGGTTGCTTGTAGTTGAGTAGTCACCGGGCGGAAAACCGGTAACTACCGCGTGGGCTACATGACGAGGATCGCGTGGTCAGGCCGGGTTAAGGATCAACGTGAACCTCCATTATTAAATCATGACAGTGTAACGCCATGTATTATAATGCCGAGGCGTTTGCGACGATGATCGAACGAATTCAAAACAGGGTGTAATTTGATCGATAACGCGCGCGCCGAAGAATCGTTTAATCCCACCGAAGCGACTTTACGGCGTAGTTTCGGCGAACGGATTAAGAGGATTCGGAGTTGGACGAAATGCCGCGGAAATGGTCGTAAGTGAGAGTGTAACTGTCGCTATTTTAACTAATGGTGATTCGCAGTCGGCGAAGATTTAGGAGACGGTAGTTACTGTTCAATTACGTGCACGTTTTTCGTTGTACTCCGGTAACACTGATGAATTGACTGAATCATAAAGACTTCATCAAAAAGATTTGCATTTTCTCTCAAACAGTATAACAGTTTTTAGACATTACCGATTTGGCTGAAATTTTGAAAAAATGATGCCCGTGAAACGGCCGGCCTGTGGTCAAAGTTTCGTCAAAATCATGCGGTCGGTTTCGGAGAAAATAATTTTTCAAAATTCTAAAATTTTGACAAACTTATGCCAGTGAAACTCTCACTGACTGTTTAATTGATCTAATAGTTCAATTGGACGAAGAAACGCGGGATATTTTCGTGCAACGCGGAAGGCTATTTTATTTAATCTCACGGAGAGTGCGAGAATGAGAAAATACACTTCTCGTGGGGGTTATACTCGCTCAAAGAGCTCTCTAAGACCGTGTAAATCCGGCAGTAGCGCTCGTAGCCGGGAAAACGAGCCACCCCGTAAAATGGCGAAATCAGTAGGAATTGCGCTGGCAGTAAAAGCTGACGGTGTAGAATCTTTCCAGGATTCCGCATTAACCTCGTATTTAACCCCTCCCGGGCCGCCGCCGACCATTCCATACCCGTCCGCTAAAGACTTTAATCTGTTCTCTATCCAACGCTTCGTGTCATTATTATGATTTTAAAACCGAGCTGCGCCGCACTTTGCTGTGATTAATTTAATAGGCAGCGAATTCCGCTTCTTATGTATTTCAGCGTTTCACGTTTAAGCGCGCAAATTCGTCAAAGACAACCGTCGGCCGATCCGTTTCTTCGATCCGACGTGACTTCTGCTTTTTCGCAGCTTTATATCTTTATAACGTTGCACTCGGAAATAGAGGACAATCGGTTTATTCTCCGTTGAAGTGGGTCGGTACTTCTGTATCGAGCTAATAAATTTGCTTTTGTACATATTTGCGAACAAGTATAATTTGGCATCGACAAGAATTGAAGTCTTTTCAAATCCGGATTATTATTAAACTATCCTTCCGCTTTACAATTAATATCTACCCTTTCAGGTAACCTTGTTGAAATATTTCAGAACATATCCTTTTCAACAAATCCATCAGAAACTTGACCATCGTCAAAGTAACCAACAGCCATCTGATCATCTTTTTTTTCCACAGAGAAATTCAATCTCGCCAGCGGAGCGTGAAAAGTACAGCCGGCCCCGGAGCACCCCTGACCCGCAACACCACGATCACATCCACCTGAAGAAGCTCAAAAAAGAGCAAGAGAAGGATATCGGCCATGTAAGTATCAACAATAACCGTCCATGCATGAACAATGTCGAGTGACTCGTTAAATAAAGTCGCGCACCTTCTGTCGACAGCAATCTGATGGCGAAAAAAGTGACCAGGACCTGGTGGTGGACGACGCCAGCGAGGGACCTAGCAGTCCCACCGCGAATGGCACGTCGTCCCCTCGAGAAAACGGTCTAGATAAGCTCGGCTCATCCAGCGTATCGCTGAACAATCAGTCGAAGAAAGAGGTGCCGCCACCGTCGCCGCGCAGTGGAACCAGCAGCAATGCCAGCACGCCATCTGCCAAGAAGATGGAGGAACGAGAGAAGCCAACCACGCCGATCTCGAAGCCAGTGACCCCGACATCAGCAGGTACAATTTCCGCTCTTTGACGTCTTCCTCGAGAAATACGGACGAATAGTTTCACGTGCGATCGATTTTCAGGCGGAAGCAGCTCGGGCTCCAGCGGCTTGAAGTCCTCCAGCTCCAGTAAACCTTTGGTCTCGGCGTCGGCGGTGGGAGCTTACCCGCCGCATTATCCACCACCGCATCATCCACCCGCAGGACCGCACGTAGATATGCTGGGATATCCACCGGCTGCACTCAATGGCTACCCCGCCAGGCCACCCCTTCAACAGCTCTACGATCCTCACGGAGGCATGAGAGCACCCATCGGACCGATCGGCGTCCCGGGAGGCAAGCCGTAAGTATCTCTTGAATAAACTATACGCCATAGAACCGCGCCACGCGCAGAGAGTCCTTGAAGACTAGCATGTCGGATAGATTTTTAACGCCGTCGACTTTATCGAGAGAAGCGTTAAGCCAACGGGAACGGATTATCGCGAATTTTTTTCGCATACTCCACTTTGTTGAATTCTTTACTTTATAATAACTTCATTATCGTATTCCACATTTGGGAAAAACTGTAGTCGAAAACCCAATCCCCTAAGGCGCAGTTTATAAGGATCCAATTCAATGTCCAGCGCTACATTTCGTAGACCTGGCTATTGAATCAGAACATCCCACCTCCCCAACACATTGTTGTCGTAGTGAATAAACACAGCTAGGTGAGAATTGAACCAACGTCCCCACGCTAATCAAGCTGAAGCCCTCGCAACCACTTCAAGGTGTCGGAGTTACGGGAAATCGATTCGACTAGGTGTCGGTTTCCAATCATTCAAGACTCCGCAGTAGAATCCCTAGTGGAACAAATCTCGACAAACGCGTGGGACGAACCGCGAACGAACTCATGACGCGACATTTTTTAAACCGTGGAACGTGAGGATGAATTCCGTTTGCGACTGGCTGGGTCGCTGGAAATTATTGAAGTTATGAAGTGTTCTCTTTCGTTCGAGATGATTATTAAAGTAAGAGACGATGATAGAGTGCGAGAAGCGCCAACCGTAATCTAGTTCCACCCCAATTTCAGGAGTTTGCCGGAGATTTGTCCACCAGGGATGCCCGGGAAGACCGGATAGATAAATCTTAGCGCGCCAATAAAACACCCCCGACGAACTTTCATACTTAATCACGTTAAGTTAGCCTTCATCGCTCGAATTCCCGGCCACGTAATGGCACTCGTCCTATGCATACAAAACATCCTTCTCGCGCGATCCTTCGTCTTTCACGTCGTTCCTTCTATGGAACTACCCGAGGATTATGGGGATCTTGGTAAATTCACGTCAAGGGCAATCATTGAATCCGGAAACGGTCCCTATTTCTGAATTCATCATGCAGTTTGCGCGTCGATAATGGACCCCCGACTACTCAACGATCTAATGATTTATTACTTCTGCAGGGCGTACAGCTTCCACGTAACGAGCGAAGGACAGATGCAGCCAGTGCCGTTCCCTCCGGATGCCTTGATAGGACCCGGCATCCCAAGACACGCGCGTCCGATAAATAATTTGACGCATGGCGAAGTGGTTTGCGCCGTAACGATCTCGAATCCGACCAAATACGTGTATACCGGCGGAAAGGGCTGCGTCAAAGTGTGGGACATCAGCCAAGGTACCACCAGCAGTGCTAAGCCCGTTTCTCAGCTGGACTGTTTGCAACGTGACAACTATATCCGATCGGTGAAGCTATTGCCCGACGGTCGGACTTTGATCGTTGGTGGCGAAGCCAGCAATCTGAGCATCTGGGACCTGGCGAGTCCGACTCCGAGAATCAAAGCAGAGTTGACATCCTCAGCCCCGGCTTGTTACGCGCTAGCGATATCACCAGATTCCAAGGTCTGCTTCAGTTGCTGCAGCGACGGCAACATCGCAGTCTGGGATTTGCAGAACCAGACACTGGTACGCCAGTTCCAAGGTCACACAGATGGCGCATCTTGCATCGACATTTCGGCCGATGGATCCAAGCTGTGGACTGGAGGCTTGGACAACACTGTGAGGTCATGGGACCTCAGGGAGGGAAGACAACTGCAGCAGCATGACTTCACATCGCAGATCTTCTCGCTGGGCTATTGCCCTACTGGCGAGTGGCTGGCAGTGGGTATGGAGAACTCGAACGTTGAAGTGTTACACGCCACAAAACCAGACAAGTACCAGCTGCACCTCCATGAATCCTGCGTGTTGTCACTGAGATTCGCGTCTTGTGGTAAATGGTTTGTCTCCACTGGCAAAGACAACCTTCTTAACGCTTGGCGCACTCCCTACGGTGCTTCGATATTCCAGGTTAGTTGAGAATCTTGTTTTACTTAAAACAATAAACGTCGCAGGTAGAGCATTTTAGGAGTTACGTGCCTAACCGCATTAGTAACAAACATTTAGGCTATCAGTTTTAGGTCTTCACATGTCCTATCTTCTATCTCATATCTTCTCTACAGAAAGTCCGTTCCCCAGCCATACACTATACAGACTAACTATCCCATTGACCTCAGTGCCCTAAAGACACATAACCCCCTTTCTGATGCAAATTGCCCGATCGAATTACTCCGTCATTATCCCCCCGACATTCTATAACACTTTCCACCGGCGAAACTGTTACATAAAAAGCGCTAGGCTTCCCTGCAGCAGCTTAGCCCTATTTAAGAGATTACAACCGACACCTTCGTGTCTGCAGTCTAATGCTCTTTGTACTCATTACGTAACGTCATAACTCTCTTGCGGCGCGTTGACAAAGAAAAATAACGGCGAAACAACATTAACCAAGGCACTTTCTTCTCCACAGTCAAAGGAATCATCGTCGGTGCTTAGCTGTGACATCTCGACGGACGACAAATTCATCGTGACTGGGTCCGGAGATAAAAAGGCTACCGTGTACGAAGTGATATACTAAAGCGCCCCCGTCGACTTGTTAATACATACGTACATAAGTTAAGGCACGAGCTTGTTAAAGCATTCACGAAGTCGGTGCACGTGTGCACGTGTGATCGCGTATGTCTGCCTATATACATGTATGTGTATCCATGTGTATGTGTGTGTGGTGCGCGCGTGTATCGATTGCAACGACGGCCGCGCGTAAAAGCGAGGACAAACGACCCGGAGACTCCCTCGGAAATCCTTGCCTTTCGCGCGGAGATTCGCCTAAGAAACGGCGCCGGGGACCGCCGTGGGCTATTTATACGTTTGTACCGTAGATCGCGGAGACTCGATGCGGCGCCCAAGACGCATTCCACCGGACCACGCCATGTCCCCGAAACAATGGACTAAGCAAGTGGCGATATGAGCGACCTCTAGATGGACAAATTTAGCACTAGCGTTGGTACAGTGTGTCCAAGAAATTGTACATTTTATGTAAAAAACGTCGTTTACGAAAAATCGTAGCATAATTTAATTCGCCATGCAAGTCTTTTATAAATTGATTGCCGCATTTTTTTATATTTCTACAAAAATGGCTCGAACTTACCTACGCTGGTTCGTCGATAGTGGCGCTCGCGTTGTTCTGAAACAGCTGTTTGCTTAGCCTATGCCGACTCGATTGTTCTTGTTATCTGTCGATGTATGATCTTTGTTTTGCTGCGACGTCAGGGAGAGGAGCGACAGCGGGCGAACGGCGTCCCCCGGATGTTACAGATGATCTACAAAAAATATATACATAAATCTATATATACAAATATATATTGTAAGAATTACAATTGCGAGAGGTTATTTGAGATTGTATAGTATATACAATAGGCGGACGCGCGAGTCTCTCTTGGTGCAACGGATAAGTGAACATTCTGTAACATAAAGATTCTATTTAGAGCGTAGGATGATCGGAGATCGGCTTCTTAGTGGTACGTCCTTAGGTAAGGCGGTCGGTCGAGCGTTGGCGCTGCCGGTCTCGCGGTTTATTTATTTCGCCACCAGGTGGCTCGCGAGCGGCCCGAACGTAGCCACGAGATGCGCGACCGCGACGCTCGGCCGACAGATGGCGTGGCGATGCAATCACGTGCGAATGTCGTCGTGTAGTAGAACCTTCTAGTGCATAACGTAGGCGGCGTCCTGACTAGAACAAAAAAATGAGAAAAAAAGCAGAAAAAAAAGTTGCATAGACCCGCGTAACAGATATCCAAAATATTTTTGTGACTGTCGCTGTACAAACTTGTCGGGGCGCCTTCGGATCTGGCGCCGGAGATGAGCTTCGAAGGCACCTCCCCCAGCTTAGCCAACGGACGGGCCGTCTCACCCCGGGCCCGTCCCCTTCGTACCTCTCAGTGTGAGAACAGCCTCTTTTCTATAGGGTACTAGTTAGCGCATGACTATTCGGAGCCAGTTATGGGAGCAGATACGGGGTATTTATATTTTGTTACAGGAAAACGCAACATCAGTACAGGCATACACACCGCGACGTGGCGCTGTCGTCGATGACCATCCGACGACGTCGGCTCGTCGGCGACAACGGGACCGAAATAATCAGGGGTCCTACATTCGCATACAAAAAGTTCATCGTTTAACAGGCCTCAGCACACCACAAAAAGTGCCCACTGTAGCCGGAATTGGCAATAAACTGTTGACAATCTTGTTTAATTGAATAATTTGACGGTTAAAATTTATAAACAATCAAGAACTATTGTTTGTTAGACTATTCTTATCTTAACTGACTTGATTAAACTCTGAATGAAAACGAATATTTTGTCAGCGTTTTATTGTCATCGATGGCAAAGCTTTGCCATTTAATCTTTTAACCTTCTATGGTGAAAACCGCTCGAAACCATATAAGTGTGAGCGAAGAGGGGGAAATCTAATAACTTCAAATGCAGCTTACCCCGATAGAACAAGATGTATATTATACGTATATTAGATGGACATTCATACATAAAATAGATGTATACATATAATATACGTATATTATACATACATTAGATAAACATCAAACTTATGTTCTATCAGGATTAGTCGATAGAAAAAGAAAAAGAAGAAGAAGAAGATATCTTGCATTGGCGCGAAACCGATCGAGAGGTAGGAGTCAGAGCTTTTACCAAACAGGGTTAAAGATACTTGGTTGGCGTAGTTTCTGAAACTCCGGTAGAGGCGCTGCTCGCGATTCGATTACATAGCGTACAGCGCCTCTGCAGGAGGTTCGGAAAACAAAACTACGAACTACTTTTTTTGTACGTGAATGCAGAACCTCTGGAGATAATAGACCAATAGAAACAACGATACCTCAATAAGACTCGATAGTTTGTTATAACGAACCAACTGTACAAATCGATATTCTTTTACAGAAAAGTGGAACAATGGATCTGCGACACTTGATTGTTACCCGGACCTTAACCGGTCTCCGAGCTCGCATTTAGCGTTTAGAGGTTTCGAGTGCGTTCGCCGCCGCGATCGACAGTCGACTGACAGTTTGATTCGTTTCGTCTCTGGTTTTCGAATGTTATTTCGTTGGTGCATTCGCGACTTGGGACGCAATCCCACGGCTCGTTTCTTTCGTCGACGATGATATGTGTTGTTCCTACGACTGCACGATGATGCGTTAGTAATGTTTTTCCTTTGTCGATTGAGCTTGGTTATTGGCGATTGGTCGATGCGAGAGTGGATGGACGATCGAGGAGCGAGCGAAGTATTTTTATGTGTATTATAGGGAGAGAGAGAGAGAGTTGGGGTGGCGTGCCGATCGACGCGCGCCACTTCTTTGAAATGTCGACGACTCATTCGATTTTGGTGTACATAATGATTATTTTTCAAGCTGTACTTTCTAGTGTCCTGCAGTTTGTACATCATCGATTTCGAGCAAACCATTTTAGCTTTATACGCATAATTACACGCAATTTTTTTAATGTTATAAAGAAGTAAGCCAATGTACATAATAAAACTTATTACTTAATACTGTATGTGTTTGTCATTATCTACTTGCCCTGATAGAACGAAACTATTACACCATTACATGCTGACAAATTAAAATGTGTGATTAAACAATGTTTGTGATATGTTTGCAGAAACAATATAGGTTTCTGCAACGGCTAACGTTTAGCTGAACGTTGTTTTGTCTACAGGTTTCTTAAACGTTCCAAATGGTCTATAATCATTCAAGGAACTGACTATTGCCCAGCTTTGGGAGGTTCTCTGAACTTTTCTCGAAACGCCACCAAAGTCCAAGTCGCCACACTTTTCACAAACATTACGATAATTTATTTTCAATAATTTCTAAAATTATCAAAAGGTTTCCAGAACGTTTACGGAACGTTTGGAAACATTTACTCTATTAAAAAAAGATATAACTCGGAGTCGAACTCAAGTCTCCAAAGTGCCAAGAGGACGCCCTAAAAATGAGCCACGAAACTTATATGTAAACAAGTCTTTCTTGTTGATATCTCCCAGCGTACGTTTGCACAAACGTTTAGAGAACCTCCCACAGCCGGAACATTCAAACCTGCAGAAAATGGTCACTAAACATTCGCCAAACTTTCGGTTCCGTTGAGGTTCTGAAGATTTTTAGATGAACTTGGTGATTAGGTAAATATTTTCGGATAGAGCTAAATATTAAACAATAATAAAGTGAAAGGATAATATCGAGGCGAGGAGCGGGGGAGGAGAGAAATGAGTAATTACAATGTGTTTAATATCTCATTCCAATTACGCGTTATATTGTTCGTTTTCCATTTATTTTCCGCCAAAAACATATTAATATATCACATGGGGAAAATCATACTCAAAGGAAAATCTATAACGTTACAGTAGATTTTACTGCACTATTTAGAGCAGATAAATAAAACGTGAAAAGAATGATTTATGTATGACGTAAATTAAAGTACATAACTATATGTAAGTAGAAAGTATTTAACAGAATATTGATTCATATTACTTATGCGAACATGCAACAATTTGAACATTCAGTTTTATTTTTCAAATAGTAAATGAAAAAAGTGTAATGTTCGTTTTAATAAAGACATTCTTTTCTTGACATTTAATTTAGCGTTTAATAAACGTACAAAAATGTGTTAGAATATGCGTTGAATTGCGTTCGTTGAAAATTGCTTAAATCTGAATAATTTTAATTCCCACCCAATTTTCTCACCTAGTAAGTGATTCTTTTAATAATTTGTAAAATATACAACCTTAAATTCTTATTGAGCACTTGCTTCTAATACGTACTATAGAGAAAAATAATTATTTATTGTATTTTCACAGTAAGTATTGCAAAATGCATTCTGAAAAAGAAATTATGTTGCCACTGCAACATTACTCTAAACCTACAATATCGATACGATAAGTATAAGTTTGTTTTACTTGAAATAATAAAAAAACAGAATTGAATAACATCATCAATAAAATATAATTGTTAGATTTTTAATATATTCTTAAATCTATTCTGAAATGTTAAAATGGAATATCCAATTTTCACATTTTTATTTATTATATTTCAAATATATTTGTTGAATAATATAATAATTAATGTATGAATATAACAAATAGTTAAACGGTAAGAAATTTAATTATTATAAGTGTATTATTAAAAAATGTCAAATTTAATAATAATAAAAGTATCCATTTGTTATTATTACATAAATGTATACAACTGACCTAAATATATTAATAATTAACTGTCAGTTCATTATAAATTTTCATTAACGCGATCACATTCACTTTGCAAAGCAATACTATTAATTAGCATCATGGTAATAATTTATTGAAGGCAATTATTATGTTCTTTGCCAGTACACCAACAGTACTAGCAAAATCCATTATGATTTCAAAAAAAAATTTACTAGGAAGCCATACTCTGCCACACTTCTAATATAAGAGAAGGAAAAAAATCATTGTATAACTTATCAATAAACTGTGTATCCCAGATTTCCATAGTAATTTATAACCTATTAAAACTTTGAATTTCTACTAATAATTAGTTATATGTTCTTAAACTACACTTACAAAATATATGAAATTATTAACCTGATGGTATGACTTATCATCGAATACCTGCATGTTTCCACGGATTCAATAAACAGTTTACCTTAAGCTGAGGAAATGCAAAGTACATAATTACTCATTTCTTATATTTCCCTAGAAATCTTTCACAATATTGAACTAGTTTACGATTCTTCAAAAACAGAATCAGCTATCCTAATCCGCCTATTGTTTGGTAATTACTGCAGACAATAAGCCTAATTGCATGTTCCCATCCCTTAAGTATATCCATGCCCCCTCTACTTTTTCATTCCTTTTTTGAAGATTAGTGGGGGAAAAGTGTTTTATTTCATAAGGCAGATATTTTTTCAAAATATTCAGTCAGTCAGTACTTCTTGGCCTGAACGGACAAATTGTCTGCTTCAAGTTTATCCAGCCCATAAACAAAATATTCCACTTTATAAAAAATGGAATCTTTATCCGATAAAGTGGCAACAGAAAATAACGCCGAAGTGGTTTCGTGCGACAAGTTGTATTGTGACGTGAAGTTCGCGGACAAATATCCTCCGAATCAATCGGAGGATTCAGAAGCCACGGAAAGTGCGGAAGCATTCTCCGACAATGACTCCGACTTCGAGGATCGATTTCTCGAAGTCCCGCGGAAGCGAATCCGCTTGGAGTCGAATGGCTCCGAATCCACCCTGACAGCGGATTCGTCAGGGAGTGATGACGAAGAGGAGTCGTTGGATCTTTGGGCTCCGAGGAAAAAAGTGCCGTGCAGACGACGGCTAATCTTCGGCAACGAAGAGGTCAGTTCGGACGACGAGGAGAAGAAGGGTGAAATCCTGGCGCCGAAAAATTCCCCTACGACCGCCTGGAAAAGGAGGAAACGATTCCTGAAGGCCGTGAGGAATCGGGAACTGGAATTGGACGTAAGTTATGCTTTAATAGTTTTGTTTTTAACTTTGAGATTGTTTTTAAACATTTATTAATAACATTTATTTATCTGTGAACAAAATTGAAACGAAATGATACAAAATTGTACAAAATATTTGTACAACTGATTTCAAGCTACAATTATGTAGTATACATTGTGTAGTACATTGCTCGTCTAGAATGAAAAATGGTTTCATAATATTCAAATTTGAGACGTTGAAACCCGTTATCGATTTAATTGTAAAATATCTTAGACGAATCAATAACTAATGACCATCTTGTATCTTTGTTTTTTTCCAGAAACTCAAAATAGGAGATGACTCGATGGAGACCTCCTGAATCGGTGCTATCCAATAGATCAGGACCCGAGACTCCCCCCTCCCCCCTAAACATAATTGTAAGATAAATGTGTAATATGGTCTGTCATCGGTATACCAAATGTTGTACATATTATGTAAATAAAGATTTTTTTGGTGTAATAAAGTGATTTTTCATTGAAAAACTTACTACCCCCACATTATTTGTTATTTACAAATAATGTGATGTTCAAGTTCTGCTGCCACGGGGTTAGTGTCTTTGTTTATATAAAAAGTATGAACAATCATTTCATCTCAAATCGACCATAGCGAGATTCTGCAATTTTGAGAGAATGTAACTGGGTATCAAATCATAATTTTTAATCACGCATTTTCAAAAATAGTGATTATTCGTAAATTTTCATTTTCAACGAGGCCAAATTG